>JAOXYM010000008.1:26265585-26278263 GCA_028567055.1 Leptatherina wallacei
AATCAAGCCGACTAAAGATGAAAGCATGGACTAGTTTTTCCAGGTCTTGCTGAGACATCAGATCTTTTAACCTTGATATATTATTAAGGTGATAGTAGCAGTAATTCATAAAAAATAATTTTCATATATTTACATTTTATATTACCATGTGATTTTTCAAAATTATTGTTGTATAGTATCAGATTGTGTACAACAGGGTTTAAGCAAAGCAAAGTGTATCAAATGTGATACATACAGCATTATAAGGTTGAGTGCATTCTTTTCTTCTATTCATTCAAGAGTTTTTCAAATAGAGATTTGGTTAGTTTTGCACTGAAACAGTCTGTAATCATTGTTCAAAGATTACTTTTTGCTGTTATACTAAAACCACACTACTTCTACTTATTATCATATCTGTGATTCACAAAAGCCTTACTTATTTATTGATTGACAGGTTGACAAAGTACTTCCATTTGAATAAGAATGTGTATGCTTTTGCAGCCTCTGGTCTAATAAGCATGCTGTATAACTAATAGTGGAAGAATAACAGGACTTGCACCCACGAGACTTGAGTCCCGTGTAAGGCCAATGTTTTGTCCGTTCTTTTTGGATTTAAGGAGGAATTAATTAAACAAACCAGCCCCTTTACCTCAGTGTTCCTTCAGAAACTATGCACCGAAAATTCAAGTATTGTTGCAACCAACAAATGAGCTATCTGACCAAAACAGAAACGTTCCAGTCTGGTGTAATGTGGGAGTGGATGTCTCTTTACATGGCTGAAGCAAAACAGTCATTACGATATTATCAGATTAAATGTTTGCTTGTTTACATCCATCATGCCCCCCCTTTTCTAAATTTAGATTCTATTGTTAGGGTGTCACAGTGTTCCCGATCTCAGCAACATCCTGAGTACAAAGTTCATGTGACTGACAGAAATGGTGACCAAACAGAGACCGAAATGGTTCAAATTGTAATAAAGTGAATCATGCTTTAAATACTGAGACATAGAAGCAGCTGGTAGATTTAATACTTGCAATCTGGGTGGAAAAAATAGCTTTTTATTTATTCTTCCAGATATATTAATCATCAGGATTCTGTGATGAAAATCTTATCATAAGTTCAACATTTGAACAACAATGTGAGCCGTGTGGAGGAATGTGCACGGGGAGGACAATCTGCTCCTCCTGTTCCAGCCAAGGGAGCAGAGTTTTCATCTTACTCTCCAAGAAATTTATGCAAATTAAGTTGTGCCACAAACAAATCGCTGATAAGAGCTCCGCACACTACACAGACAAATAGCCTCTTCATCTCCGATTGCAAGCACCAAGTGCCTCAGCTTAAACACTGCTCCACCGAGTCTGCCATGCTCCATGCCCCAAAGCCCCTGAATAATTGAAGTGCTCTCAAGGGGGCTTCGTTCTTTCTTTCTGTCTATCTATTTATTGATATTTTAATTTGTGACAAAAGAATGAAAGAACTGTGAAATATCATATAGATAAAAAGCAAATGAAAGAAACACTGTGAAGAATATTGGATATAAAAAAAAGAAGTCCTATTTTTCTTTTTTCTTTCAATCTGATATTCAGATACCACCAGGAGGTCTACATTTCAATATTTCCAGACAGTATTGGGGAATTGGCCAGAATCTTTTTCTCTGTCAATTATCTTGTAAGCAAAATAAAGACATTTGTAACAATTAAATATTCATGACCATGACACATTTCCTTCCTCTGGAGGTATTAGACTTCCCACTGTGCACAATTACAGACAGCCATGGTATGATAGTTTGGTGTGGTAGAGAAAATGATTTATTTTCTCCAAAGCAAACTTAGACATTGATAGTTCTGAGGGAATGAAACATAGCCTTCCAAGTGAAATTATCATCCCCCCATTCCACTTTCTAATATCTTACATGGGAATCACCAGAGCTGTTGTACAGTAACTATGCAAAGACATATAATTAATATATAGGGTCTTAAATACTCATAATAATAATATGTTCTTTGTTAGTGAGAACTTTTAAACCAGTTGTGATCATATTTAGATTAATATTACAGTAAAAGGGGGGAAAAAATAAGCAACAAGAAAATATTCAACAACAGACGGCATACTTGTCAAGGTACCTTAGGTCATTCAACGTGTACAGTACGATTATGTATGTCTAGGATGGAGAGTGCATTTTGCCTCGCAGTAGTGACTCTAACAAACTGAAAAAAACTAATAAAGAATGCTGACACTGTCCCCAGAGATGACTGTGCACAGAGGAATGTTGTATTTGCTGAACATAATGGAGAACACTGTACTTCCTCTACAAAACATAATGATTAAACAAGAGTGTGTTCAGTCAGAGGCTTCCTCAGCTCTGCTGAAGTACAGAGTCATACAGGATGTCATTCCTGCCCGTAGTTATAATCCTACACACTGACTGTTTATAATGATTAATGTCTAATGACTTGATAAACTGCATCAATACAATTTGCCTTTAGGGATTAAGAAAATGTCATTTAATTCAATTTAGCTTCATTCATTTCAATTCCCAGGAATTTAGACATAAACTAGGTGAAAAGAAAATTAGTTAGCCAGAAGGGATATGTGAATGAGAGGGACTCTGACAAGATCAAAATGGGAATGGATAAGTAAAAAACACTAATGTGCAATAAATAAAAACATTACTTATTCCACAGAATATTATTAATAAAATATCATGAAAAAATTAATAAAAAAGATACAACAGAATCCATGAATGGCACGTGCATATTCATGCTTACAGGGACAGAAATAGTCCGATACATGATATGATTAAGAACTGTAAAACCACATAAATTGATTTGATTATAACGTTAATATGAACTTTTACAAAGTTCGGGAGATCAGAAAATGCTGTTTACAAAGCAGTTTCTAAGGGTCTGAACTGGGTTGATGTCTGAATATTGCTGTGCATGTATACTCACTGTAACATTACATTTCAATAAAACTGTAATGTTTGACTCATTCTCCACAATCTAAAAACGTAATTTGTCCTCTTTTTCAAACTATCAGTACAATTTCATTGAAGTTTTGTAAAACTGTCTCAAAACACAATATATTGATTATTCTTCTTAGCAGGGGGTGGACTGGGACAAATAAGCATGACCCTGGGATTTTGGCCCAGACTGGCCCACATTCTAACATTTGCTTTCTTAAATGTGAATATCAACTGTGCAACTACTAAAACCATGCAGCAAGTTAGCAGGAATCAGTGAGAGAAGACAGGTTAAATACTTCCAAAAAGTATAATTGTGAATGAATTGGAAATCTATACTCCAGCACAGTTAGGAATATTAGAGCAGCATTCATCTTATTTTGTGTTTGAGAGAGAAAAAAATCCAAAATAACTGAGAAATGATGGATCAGATGAAAACATGAACAAAGTTCAGAAAGTGTCTCTGTGCTTTTCTGTCTGTTCTTCTCTTCCTCACAGACTGCTTCTGGAGATCTTATCTCAACCAGGTTCAACAAAAGAATGGAATTAATTTATTTTTTTTGCATAATAATTCAGTCAGATCCAGAATTATTTGGATTCTCTGATAAAGAGCCAAAAAGCTGCATCAATAAAACACATGGAAACACATATAAATAAATAAACTACCTTAAAGTGTTTTATTTTTGTATATTGTCCCTAAACACCTACACAGACTCTGTCTCAACACATTTTGACCCAAAACTAGCCAACTAACAGCCCACAGCCACTAACAAATAGGCTTGAAAAGAATCATGTTCACACTTTCAATAAATGATTTGGTTCAGGAAAACATAAAATAACTAAATGAAAGATCTGCTGTTTTAACCAGTGAACACAACCAGTTAACAGTGAACACAACCAGTTAATAGTGAACACAACCAGTTAATAGTGAACACAACCAGTTCACCTGCTGATCTCCGGCTGGAAACACTGACTCATCAAACTCATTTCATAACCATAACAAGACAAACTAACAGGGTAATAAAACAGGTGTTTTATTGACGTGTTATCATTATTTCATCTTACCTTTATAAACAGCTAGCATGTTCATCGCTAACTGGCCCGTATGGATCAGACTTACTGGGTTTACTGGGTCTCTTTACTTAGAACAGAACCTTATGAATGTAAAGGAGTGAAGCTTAACACAGCTTCTACCACCACCATCATCATCCATGACAGTTGATGAAGGTCCTGCAGTGGCACACATATCAGTCACCTTTGGACATTTGGCAGCATCTTTTTTCTTTTATTTTTTAATTGCACAATTTCTCTGTGCCTCCTCTCCTCAGTTGTAACAAGTAGCTGCATCCAATGGTACAGAACCAGAATGGGTTAAAAGTACCTGATTGGTTCAGCCTGGTGTCAGTTAATAAAAGAACCAATGTGTTGCAGATCAACTTCTTTCATGGGCCAGTGGTCAGAAAATAAAGTTTGGTGCTGACTGTCTGGATAAATAAATCACTCAGGCACAGGGAACAGAGCAAGAGGGGAAGGTGTTTAAAAAAATTTGAGCAGTATGGGGGCTGATCTACTCAGTTTTATGGACCAGTCAGACCAATAAATAAACTGTGTTGTCCCAAAAAACAGGCCAGCCCTTTTGTGTGTTGACAATAAAACGGCTGTATATCATATATTACAGACTCACTCCATTTTAAGGTTACCAGTTTGTAAAGGTTTAAAGGTGTGCCTTAGGTGGCTGGAGGGTGTGGTGGGGAAGTTGCACACATTTAGCCTGGTCTGAATTAGCATATGAGTCACACTTCAAGCCATGATGTGTTTACCACAACCTATTTTGCAGTTTTTGCATGTAATTGCACGCCATGCTCTGTAAAGGGATGAGAGGCTACAGTTTGGTGTCCTGAAACAACGTAGTTATAGCTCACCGAGTCATTTTGCATGTTATAATTCATCTTTTTGTTGATGTTTTGTGTCATTTCCCTCAATGTATGACAGTGACTGGCCTGTTTTTATCGTTATTCTTACTGAATTCTAAAAGCTTGAAATTACATATGAAAAGTTGAAAATGCAGATGACACAAAAGGTATTCGACATGTCGTACACATTGTCAAGAGATCACACTGGACTAACAAGTATGTCTTGTCCAGTCATTTTGAGTTTTAAACATAAGCTTTCAGTCTGTTTATTTTGCTTTTTATTCACCATTTAGTTATGGTTGCTCATTATCATTTAATCAGTCAGGATTTGGGAAACAAGATTTACCTTGAAACAAGACACCCAAAATGTCTTTTACATATTTCAAAGCTCCTTCGTCTGCATAAGACACTAACATAATGTCACGAAAGAACATTACTTTAGAAGTCATGCCAAGTGCACATTACTTGTCTATCAGCATAAATACAAGGATGCATTTTTTTTTTTTTACTGTGTTACATTCCACTTAGAGATTCACAGGCAAAAGCAAACTGAAAAATAATCTTAATATAAAAATTTGAGTCAATGAAATTAATATTTTATGGGTGCCCATACAATGTGACACAGCTGCTGTCTTGCCGCTGACATTCTGAGTGCCTCTCCCCCGGCAACAGCTGGCCTGTTGTCAGGACTGCAGTGATGATGCTTTCATGAGTCCAACTCCCCCTGGTACAAGTTCAAAACAAGTAGCAATTTTGGAACAATAACAAAAACATTTCCAAAAATCATCTGGTAACAGATGATATATTCATAATTTATGGTCTGTTTCAAAGCCTTGTCCAGTAACCTTCAGGAATATAATTTTGATAGGGAAAACAAAGCTTTGTGTTTTTAATCATATTTCTTGGTTACACGCAATGAAATGGAAAATAAAATGTATAATATACAGCATTTTACTGTAAACTGCAATGGCTTGTGAGAATATACGTAGGCATTACGGTAATTCCTCTGCATTGTACATCACATTGCAGTGGTAAATGTGCCCATGAAGAACTAGCCAAATGGCATGAGAAATTTTACTTGTTTTTTTTTTTTAAACTGGAAGAATGAACTGGATGAACCTGATGAAAGCGCAACAAAAAAGTTAGTATATTATTTTTATTGCTTTTTTATGTCAAACTGGACATTTTCCAAGTTAATTTGCTATCATTCTTTCTAGTACTGTAATTTTTGATGTTCAGAACGCAGCTGACTTGATGATGAGTGTCTATTAAATGTTACTTGCCTTCGTTTTCCAGAGTATGGTCATTTTAACAGAAAATCCATACACGGTAATTAGCCAATTCTGACTGATGCTATCACTCATTAAACGGCACCCTACAGAAATAGATCAGTGTGAATGAAAAGATCCGTCTACAAAAGGTACAGTTTGAGATAAAATTAACAAAAAATGTGTTAAACCAGTTTAATGGTTATTTAACACATCATTTTTTTAGAAAGTATCATCTTGTACCTTTATGGCCATTATCACAGCTACATGAGGCAGTTCTAGAGGGATTTAAACCCCCATCCTTGGCACAGTTGAAGCTTTACTCTATTTAAAACATCGGCTCTACTGAAGTTTTAGAAAAAAAAACATATTCAGGAGGTGTATTCATATTCAGACTTATCAGTTAAATGAATGAGAACATTCAAGGACGACCAGGAGAACAAGATCTTCCCCAGGGCAAGGTTTCACCACATGTACATATGTATACACACAACACTCCTCCCCCTCCTCAAAGCTCATATGCCCTGTGGGGATGGAGGTTGGGGATGGGGGAGTTGCTTATTAAACCAGAAGGAAAGTGGAGGTCAGCGACCCCCACATGGGGATGATAGCCCGTCAAGTCCTCGTCACCTGGAAACCTTCCAGCTGGTTTTCGTTCATATTCAGCCACAAAAAGCTAAAAGCTGTCTTGCTGCTTGTACAAACTAATGGGAATTTTTTCTGGTCTCTAGTGATTCATAATGCTTGCACTTACATCTGGGTATTTATAGTAGCTGATGTTTAGATCAATTTACTTGGGGAAAAAAAAATGAGGATTAAATCCTGAAGCTAAGGACAGAGCGTTGATTATTTTTTATGATAATTGAACTAATGGATACAATTATTTCGACCATTTGAGCTTTATACTTTCTTAAGAATGTACCAGTAATGCTGTTTTTATAAAGATATTTATTGCAAATGTTTTCTTTTCATAATTTCGTTTAAATTCAAATTAAACAACCCATTAAAAAAAAGTCACCAGATTGGCTATTAAATGGGGATAAACATCAAAAAGGGGAAAACTTCACAGTAATTAGTTGTCTCATGTCTTTCCTTGTCATCAGTAAAAGCAGGCCAACCCACCCCATAGGAGTGTCCTTATTTGCAAACAGGTGTGCTACACTGATACTAGTGTTGTGCAGCATACTATTTGACTGTTAATGGATTTAGTGAGGAGACAGAGTCCTTCAGTCTAACAAACATTAGAAACTGTCTTCTGAAATTCCACGATAATTGCAGGGTCTTTTGAATTTCAAGCTCCCATGAGAGTCCACTTTCATGTGGACTTTACAACATAATTGATCATGCTTCATGAGGCATGTGCAAAAATGCATTATTTCAAAGAGAAAAAGAAATATTTGATCTATATTATTGCCCAGCATGTGTGCTGAAGAATGGATAGCTTGTCCAAACCTTATATATTGAAAGTGATGAAGAGGTCTGGAGGTTTGAGGGGGCTGTGGATCTGGCTGGACTAAGAGTATGGCGCCTGATGGATGGGCATTCCTCAGCCTTCCTCCCCCTCTCAGTCCCCCCCATCCATACCCCTACTTTCTCCTCCCCCAAGTGATGAACAAGCTCATTACTATGGCACACTGATAAAAGGAGGCCATTATCTTTTCACAGCGCACTTTGAACTCTGACAAAGGAATCTACTCCTCCCCGTCTCCTGGTTCAGCTTACGTAATGCAGTCATGGCATGGTGAAAAAGGTGGCTCTATGCCAATGTTTTTAGTGCCGCCCACGCTGGAATCCTCTTGTGTCATGGCCTCATGCACAGAATGCTAGCTCTTCACTGAACCAAGTCTATCTCTATTTCTGTCCTTCTGTGATGCTTCTGTCAACAAAAATGATAGTCTGACACTTTGTTTGGACCAGGTCTTAAATTCTTGCTTCATGCTTCAAAATGTTATGTAACCAGGCTGAAAAAAAATCTAAATATTTGCTGCAGAAATCATAGACTTATTATTTAGACCAGTCCAGCTGTTTATACTGCTTTTGAATAGGGGGGGGGGGATGTCTCGATGGTGGTGGTCTCCATGTTGGAGGGTGCTCTTGAGAAAAAGAATTACAGGAAGTACAACAGAGAGCACTCCCTGGAGGGAATGACTGATGAGAGGTAGCTGATAATCCTATGCTATTTAATAACTATTTAGCACAATACTGTTATACAATGATTGAGTTTTGTCTAATATACTGAATGAAGTCCATATTTTGCGTTATTGCTGTGCTAGTGTGACCTATGTTACACTAGGAGTGTCGATGGATTATGGAATGAGAGAACAGCTCGTGTTGGTGGTTGTTGCATGTTGCATGTGTTAGGTAGGAAACTGTTTTATTTCTGTGTTGTACACTGTTTTGTAAGATTTTCTTGTATAGCCTACCACTATGTTTTGGTATGAAAAGCAAGTTTTGCGATAATAAATATTTTGCACAGTGACTGTACAGAGACGTTTAGAGGCAGTGTGGTGACTGTTTTTGTTTGTCCATTTAGGTGCCACTGCTGTATTGTACTGCCACATTTCTACCTATTTTTCTGTATTTGTGGGCCAAGTGTTTCCTCTTTTTGTCTTTGTGTCATATTTTTGCCCCAAGTTTTCACTTTTTCTTAATTAAGTGGCTTCTCTAAATGTGCCTCACACCCACTTTGATTTATTCTTTGTTTAGTCATATTGAATTTTCCTGGTAATAAACAAAAGGAGGGAAACCAAGGCCCAACAAAGAACAACTGTATTTGAAGTTCTGTGTGTCTTTTATCTCAGCTTCAGTTATTTTAATAAAACTTACTTCTGTTGGTTGCTAACTTGTAATCGCTAGCTAATATTATCTTTTGTATTAACTAGCTAATACAAACTAATAAACAGTTTAGCTATTGCAGGCAAACTGTGAAAGAAAAGTTTATCACCAACATCTAAACAAAGTCAAAATGACCTTTAATTAATACCTGTTTGGAAGCAATTCATTTAACTGTTGAGGTAGTACAGGGTCAGAGCAATAAGCATTAAGAAACCGAAGAAGGAAATGTTGAAGATAGCCTGTAAACCTGTTGCTCTATAAGTTAATATACCGTTTTTCATGTTGGGACAATTACTTTAGTGAAACTGTTCTCCTGGGGGAAAAAAACTGTCCTCATTGACCTTTCAACAACAAAGGGCAACTGTAACATGTGTGACTATAAACAACAAGACTTATGCCGTCAAAGATAGGAGAGATCGCATTTTGGGTTTGGGTGTTAAAGATGACCTAACATCTTAGGGTATCTTATACAGTAAGGTTTTAAAAAAATCTCCTTCTTAACAGATCTTGAAATGAGGCAAACCTGGTGAGCAACAGCAGATGATAATAGACTATTATTTAGCAAAAACTGAACCAAAATTCGAGCACTGTGTTGAAACGCAGGTACACCCAATAAACTTCTGTGATATTTATAGGAGTAGTAGGTGCTTCTAATGAAATGCACTTGATTAACAGTTGATTAGCAATTGACCACTGCTATAGGATGCTAGCAGTTTGCTAGTGTGGAGCATGATAGAACAGTTCCAAGGAGAAAAGAATGATATTTTCTTGCTGATAATCAATTGGAGAAAGGTTATAAGGTTATTTCCAAACAATTTAGACACATTATTCTACAGTAATGATTATTATTCACAAGTGGAAAACATTCAGGACATTGCCAGCAAGTTCATCCCAAGGTTAGACCGTTCACTGCTCAGAGAAATTCAGACTCTACATATCTCAATTTTGCATATTGAGATTTAAAGTTTGCCAATATGCAATTTAAAAAACACTATTTGAGAGTCTAAAAATGACTTGATAAGAAAACTTCTGTCCTCTAAAAAGTACATTGTAGTGTGTTACTCTTACAAAGTTCCATCTGAACAAACCACAAGACTTTTAGGACAATGTCTTTTAGACAGCTGAGACCAAAGTAGAGATGATTAGTGCAATATCTTGGTTGGTCAAATCAAAACACAGCATATCAACACAAACATCTTATACCATCTGTCAAACTTAGAGGTAGACAGGTTACAGACCTGGCATTAAGTCAATCATGAACTCCTCCAAATACCAAAGTATTCTCAAGTCAAATGTGAGGCCATCTGTCTGACAGCTAAAGCTTGGCTGAAACTGGGTCATCCAGCAGGACAATGATCCCAAGTACACCAGTATATCTATAGTAGAAAAGAATCAAGGTGTTGCAGTGGTCCGGTTCATATCCAGGCCTCAGCCCTATTAAAATATTGTGAGCTGACCTCAGTAACTCAAGCAATGTTTGAAAGAGAAGTGGGCCAAACATGGATATATTTTAGGAATTGAGGATGAACTGAAAATGACGTTTTTCTTGTAAACAATGTACATGGTATTTTGTCAACAGAGTATGCCCTTGAGGTAGTTACTTTGACAACAGGGTGTTGTGTCCTTAAAGTAACACTGACCACTAACGCTGAATGTTTCTAGGACAATAATTACAGGAGACATAGTAGATGAGCATATTCACATTTTAACAGCCTAAGAGCTGAGTGTGCCACTCTTAACAACTAAACTTTTAAAGCTCAACTTTACAGCTGTAAAAGCTTTTTAACAACTAGGGGGAATATGTACATCCCATCCCAATTCTGTATGCTGAACCTTGTGACTAACACCTGGAGGATTAGTTCAGGTAAATCTAACTGCACTTGATTGTAGTGAAATCGAAAACGCCCCATTGTGTGTCTTCATCAAGGTCACTGCAACTTTTCTGCTCCTTGTTCACAAAAATAATCTGCAAACACCCCCCCCCAAATCCCCGCCACCAAACACATACACGCAGGACAAACTCTCTCACACACTTGCACCTCTTTCCCTGAAGGTTTACAAAGCCTTGTTTGAATTCACCTATCACCATGGCAACTACTCTCTCTTTACTAGCTGTGCCCGTGGGAGGTTTTCGCCCAGCCTTTTCTAATTTCACACTGTGTGGATATCTCCATTCAGTAATTACAATCCCATCCATTCTCATTTTCCCTGTCCAGACAATGTGCCCTGGATATACACACAAAAAACATCTCTTGCCTCTGTACACACATGTAGACACACAAACCTTGCCAAAGCACACAGTTATACACCCCTGTGGTCATGGACACATACAGAAGCAGAGGGGGTGTGTGCTTTTGAGTGTGTGAGAGATATGGAGGCTGAGAGACAGATGTGAACTGTCACAACTCTTAATTCACCAACGCACACAATCACATACAAGGGCATCACTCTCAAAATCCAATTATGAGCCGGCCTGCAGTTGGTAAAGTTAGGCGAATTTCTAAAAAGTTTAATTGCAATATAACAGGAACACAAATCAATGTTTTTCTTTTTTCCCTCCTGGAAACAGGCATCTACAGATAAACTGAGATGAGATACACAAATAGGTAGAAATAAATTGTTGAGGATGCGTGATACAGTGGCAACTAGGACACATTTTTCTTTGCATTTTTGTCATGTCATTTTGTGTCATTTACCCCAGAAATACACCATGTCCTTATTTCAACCGCGTTCCTTTACCCCTCATAATTTAAACTGTCATTTTGCAATGAAAACACACATAAAAAAACTAACAATTTGGACAAATAAAAACAACACAGACTGGAAATGACAAAAGAGAGTAAATACCCAAAGAGCAGTGCTCTACTGACCTGTGGTAGTGTTGAGTATGAGTTCTAAAATATACTTTAATTACGCTTGATGACTTAAGAAAGATGCACTTTTTTTTGAGAGTGATGCAAATATAAACACAGTTGGAGGATATATTTTAAGTTTGTATATTTGGACCTACATATACAAACTGTAAAACAGTAATTACAATTATCAAAAACCAAACAGAAATAATTTCACATAACACCGTAAAAATATTTTAAAAAATCCAAAATCGTGATGATAAAAGAACATTAAGGAAAATCATACACAACACACAACAGAAGCAGCAACCAAAAATTTGGAACACAGCATAGAATTGATGAGTGGATCAAGGCTATACTGGGACTGTGGAAATGCTAAAACAAAGTTAAACAGTGCAGATGGAAGCCAGATGAAATCAAATAACTTTTAAGGTTCATTAAACCTTTATCATGTCAATATGACACTTCCAGTTTCAGTCCTCTATGACTCAGAAAGTATTGTCATTGTACAGTTTGCACATATCAAAAATGATGTAGCGAAGTTCATCAGATGCCTATTATACAGTGTGGCCTTTGGGCATTCATCTCAACCTCGTCTCATTCCAGCAGCATGTGTTAGCCTTGGTTTCACAAAAGAATGCAGAACAAAGCTTTAATTTTGAAGATGCTGGGTTGAGACAGTAAACAATGTATTTCAGCACCATTTATACAATGTGCTGGATTAGTATTATGAAGTTTTATATTCTAAATCAGACCAGCTGTCTGAACACATTTTATACTTGCATTGACAATTAGATAGATAGATAGATAGATAGATAGATAGATAGATAGATAGATAGATAGATAGACAGACAGACAGACAGACAGAC
>JAOXYM010000008.1:26290601-26304639 GCA_028567055.1 Leptatherina wallacei
TGGGGTATGAAAAAAGGGTGAAAACGAGCTCTATGTTAGATATTATTTCTTAATAAATGTTAAGAATTGATTGAAAGGAAGTTTAAGGGAGAACGGATAACCAAATATACCAGGTGATGACTCCTTTAAAAGAAACCTAATAAAGAAACCACTTTTAAATCTACTTCAGACTGGTGCAGTGATGCTGGTGATCCGTGCGTGTCTGGAAAGACATTTCTGTCATCTTCCTCCTCCAGTGACCTGTCAATCACCTGAGGTGGCATCTGGGGTGTCCAGTCAGATTCAGAGGTGGTCAGTGTCACCAGTCTAGCTCTGCCTCTGCCCACTGTAGAGCAACAGTAGCATTCTGACCACTGTATTGCAGCATGTGCAGTAAGTTGTTGTGCACAGTGCTTTTTCAACTGTATTTTTTTAATGCAAAATTACCTGCTTAATTAAACATCTGCATGTCTTACATTTTGGGCTAATAGGTGCAAAGTCAAAGATATGAAGAGCTGAACAATGAATTAAAACATCAAATTTGTTCAATTTAAGAAAACAATAAGAGAGAAAAACTGAGTTTTAACATGGATTTGAAGTCGAAACACTTATTGGAGAACATCTTGACCCTTTATAAGAACAGGTTCCTCAGTGTTCCTTTTGTTTCCCTGGTGTTTAATATTTCAATATCACAAGTTGTTTATAAACCATGTTTTACAGCTGCCTTTACAAACAAGCCCCAAGGCTTTTATATCACCAGGCTGTAACATTACAGATCTATATTGTGGAGTACCTAAATTGGAGGGGGGGGAACTGCAGCTCTTAATGCTTCATATTTGCAGCAACACCAAATATAAGTTATTTTTCCAATTTAATTTCCTGCAGTAGCTTGTTTTTTTATGCAGACACATACAGCTGCATTCATACATTTTCAGGCACACAAACACATATGTAGATGTATTCATATGCACAAATATAAAAACATATAAATCACTCACCCATCAGCAGCACTCAAGAAAAAGCTTGTCCACATTGTTCTCTTTGCAGATCATATAACACAAGCCATCACATGGCAGGGGACACATTTGCTCTCTGCTGCCATGCTAATAATACGCTATCATCAGGCTGAACCACAAATGCACCACTCATAGCCATAATCTTGTTGTCAGCTGTCTCACACAGTAGATGACGTGCAGACACTCAAAGCCATTTGGCATGTAGGGCTGTGATCCCAGAGCTCTAGTGTAATTGGATTTTGAAATGTGGTGCCTGTGCATTCATCTGTGGCCGCATGCACATATGCATTGGTATTTCAGCACATCTGAGTGTTTTCATATGTGTGCACTCACGTCTCACACATAAAACATCACTGTCAGGTGAAAACCTCGTAAATTGCATCTTTTCAGCAGCAGAGACAAAACAGCCATGATCTTAAACAGCTTGTGTTTTGAGTTTATCTAATTGGTTTCAAAAGGGTTTCACCAGCCCAGGCCTTGTGATTTTCTTGCCTTTAGAACTGATGGGAAAATAAACACTAAATCCTCAACTTCTGTTAATAAAAATTTAAGAAACGGTAATAATGAGAAGAATACATATTTTATGGTCATTTTGGTGTATCTGTTTTATCCCTGTCAATACTGATAATACTTACCATGTATGGTTTAAACATCTGTAACAGGTCTTCTTGTGTATTATGAGAATTTGACTGAAAATGTGCCTCAGTTCCAAATAAAGATGCTTGCAAGCTTTAATAGTTGTTTCGAGATGATATGGCACAAAAAAACTGACACTGTAAAGGTAGAAAATATCTTACTCCAGAGGAATATCTTTTATCCAGCCAAATAAGGAGAATCTTTTTTGAACCAAAACAGTTCATTTCATTGTCTGTTACCCCATCATGGAATAAGTTTAGTTGCATCTGCTACAGTTTTTTATCGTTTAGATCAGGCGCTGCGTGAAAAGGGGCCAGAATCCTTAGTTATCTATAGAGGATACTTCCATAAATAGCAGGAGAATCCAAACAATTTCTGGTGCATATCGAGACAGGTGTCATATCTGGTGATATACAAACAGAAGATACTGCACGACTCTGCTGACACACTGTAGCAGCATCTTTCCTACAATGCAGAGGATCTGGGAATGTGGGTCTTCTACCTGTGCCAACATCTTGAGGTAAAATGATTACATTATACAGCCATGCTCAGGGATGTCAAACTCCAGTCCTCGAGGGACAACGCACCTTATTCAAATAAGATGGATCCAACAGCTTCTTTTCAAACTTCTTCATAATGACACACTCATTTACGTCAGGTGTGTCGGAGCAGGAAAACAGCCAAAACCTGCAGGATTGCAACCCTAGAGGACTGGAGTTTGACATCTGTGGTTTAGATGTTTTCTGGAACCTGAAAATAGTCATTCTTTAAACTGGGTCCAAAAGTGAATAAATCCCCCCCAAAACTTTTTTTCATTTCTATGTTTAAAGGCCATATGCATCTTTCCTTAACCAATGACATCACAGCCCCATCTTCCTTAATCTGCATGTCTAAAACCCTGCCAACAGTTACAACTATGGTAGAGTGTTGCATTTTCTGCTGCAGAAGCTACACAGCATGACTTGGCTTTTACAGCAAAATCTGTAAAATGATAGAAAATTCACATAAAGGTCTAATTCTTGTTCCAGTTTCTTTGCATTTTTGTTAACATCACACAAGTTTCTGCACATACTCCATGTCTTATTCTCTGTTTTTAGTGTATTTCTATGGCAATGTTACAGTGCCAATTACAGGCCTGGCATATATACTACAGCATTTTCACTATTTTTTAAAACAATTCTGTCTTCATGGAAATTAAAAAAAAAAAAACTCTGTTTCATCTCTGTGTGGATGTAGCCTAAATCTCAGCAAATACTTTTTAAAACCTAAATCTAACTGTTTCTCATATGAAAAGCAGTGATGGAGGATCACTTGAAACCTCCTTAGCTTTGATTACAGAACAGTGTTACTATGTTCTCAGGTACAGTAACAATCTGACAGATATTTGTGCAAATGTAATAAACATTGTTCTGTTGGTTTGTATCTTGGACACAAATGGTTCATTTTCTGTGTTTTTCAAACATAAGTCGCTGGGTGTTCTGTTGCGCTGTCACATTAGATATGTTTTTTATATTCAACAGGCTGAGAAGGTTTGTATTTGGAGGTTGGAGGGGTTCATGGTGAAGCTAAACCTGATTGTTGAGTAGCAGATATCACACATAATTTTACTTTTTATTAAATTTCTGTTACTTTAGGTTATTAGTTACCTATTATTGAGGTGACCTACATGACTATGCAGTCATTTAGCAGATAAATGACTGCAATTGTACACCAGTGGTGCCTATACTGGAGGCAAGGAGGGAAAAGTATCTTGCCCAAGGACACAACAACAGCTGACCGGGGCATAAGCAGGATTCAAACCACCAACCTTCAGGTTAATGGACAACTTGCACTATTACCTGAGCCACTACCACCCTGCCAACTCACACAGTAAAGTCCTTCAGATGGCTACTCGTGTACTCGTAGAACTGGAGCTACATCTGAAAACTCCTGTTTTATCATGAAATCCACCACTCTGTATTTGTAAAGCTCTTTTCATACCAACTGAATGTAGCACAATTTTCTTATCAGAATGTAAAAGCAAAACATAATGAAAACAATGCACCCCCCATCCCACTCCACTTGAGCCCCATCTCCAAGCCCAGAACACCAAAGGACTGTGTACTGAATTAAAAACAAACAAGCAAACACACATATTAATAGGGAATTAAGAACTGAGGAACCGAGTAAACACACAAAGGTAATTGTATATAGGGGCCCATAAAAGTATCACAAGATTGAAGTTTTAGCTCTGTTTGTTTTCTTGCTGTGTGACACCACGTGTTGTTTAAGGTCAACTTTTAAATGTTGAGCACAAAGCTGACCTTGTTCTAAGTTGACAGTGAACTAAATGCATCTTTTACAGATATGATTTTATGTAACAAGTAATAAAAATAACTGCCAGTAAACACGGAAGTCCTGCTTCTAATTCGACTGCTTCCTACACTTTAACACATGCACATCAGAACTATTTTTAGATATGAATAGATTAAGTTAACAGTTGTTAAAATGCCTAGATTCTGTTAAACAGTGGATGGCAGGCAGTTTCTTAATTAAAATCAAGACAAGACTGAAATAATTATCTTTGCATAAGAAAAATGCATGATAAAGGAGATGCTTGGACCTCATGGTTCTTTGGTGAAATCTTCTGTTATGGACTTTGGTATAAGCTATAATTCTAGTTTTTACTTTGGATGCACATGTCAGGTCTCTGTTTCGTTCCTGTTTTCATCATCTGCGTATTATTGACAAAGCTTGTGTAACGTCCTGTACTGGAAATAATGATTCATGCTTTTGTTTCATCACAATTGGATTTTTGCAATGCACTATACACGTCTTTGCAAAACCTCCCCAGCACAGTTGCAAGTTGTTGGAAATTCTGCTGCCAGAGTTCTGCCAAAACCCTCCAAGTTTAATCTTGATGTAACTACACTGGCCTCTGGTTTATTTCAGAGGGCAATTTAATATTCTTTTACTGATTTGGAGAGCTCTTCACGGACAAACACCAGCTTATTTCTGAGGTCTCATGCCCCAATATTTTCCCTGACAAGTCCCTGAGGTCCTGCTTATGGTGCCCCATACTAAGCTGAAATGAAATGAATGAAAAATGAAATGAAATGAAATGAAAAATACTTTATTTATCCCTTTTGAGGGAAATTATTGAAAACAAAAAGAAAACAAAAGGAGACAAAGCCTTCTGCTCAGTGGCCCCCAGATTCTGAACTTCCTACTTTAGACTTGAGATTGGTGGACTCTATGGTCACTTTTAAATGGCAGTCTTGCATTTATGCATTGTTGGCTCTGGTGAAGCACTTTGTGATTCTATATCTTGAAAGGTGCTATATAGATAACATTTTACTTACTTACTTACTTAATCTTATTAAACTGAATCATCACAACTTGCAAGTGGTGTGTTTATTTATCCATTTTAACTCAATTCTGCTGTAGATATTGGGAAGATGCATATAGTTCAAGTGTGAAAGAATCCTTTTCAATGTGAGTTGTGTAGTTGCAGGATTTCTATTTGAATCTTGTCAGCACTCTGACTGTTAAATATTGATGTGCAAATTCATTTCAGGTAAGCAGTAGTATATATACAAAATTCCTTTTCAAAATGCTAGAGATTCCTTTCTTTATTGATCAGAAGCACCCGGCCACATTTTTTCAACCTCTAAAAAGCATGAAATCACACAAATTGAAAGCAGTTGCCACACCAACTAGCAAAGTGTGTTTTCACTTTTCCATTTCCCATGTGCATGTGCTCGCTCTTGCATGCACCAGAGTTCATAAACCCTAAAATGAAAGGTATGAGATAGCTGGGTGGAAGCTTGCCAGCGTGTGAGATAGAAGTGGACGCTCCGCTGCCTTTCGGAGAGACAAGGGAGCCGGTGTCTTGTCTGTATTCACCCAAACAGCGTAACCTGGTCTCAATGGAATTCCTCCTCCCTGTTGACTCCAAACAGAAGAGTGTGAACCTGAGGAGCACCAATGACAGGTTTTCAGACTGGGATTCACAGTGTTGAGAAAATGGTTCTCTGTCTTAGCTGTTTGAGAGAAGATTGTAAGTTTGACAGAAAATGGGGAGTAGGACTGAATAAGTTATTCAACACTTTTTAAGGTTAAAGAAAAAAAAAACACAACTCATATTCTCGCTAACTTTTACAGGCATCATTAAATCTGTGGGAAAAAGATGCCAACACACAACAGACAAGTTTTCAACAACTTCTGAGAAGCGTCAGCTAAATGACTGTCGAAAAAAATAGAAAAAAATCAATTGGCACACAAAAATAAAAGAAAAGTAGCTCTCTCTTTAGAATATTCAACAGGCTGTGGGAAGTGTCAGAGTGGGCTCAGATGTAAAAATTAAATCAGCACAGAGCTTTTTTTTATCTAAAGAAAAACAGACATTGCCTCATACCACACACATGAAGTTTTCCACAGTAGCAAAGAGACTGATTTTCAGTCCTCATTGCAAAGACTTACAAAGTTGTTTGCCTTTTCAGTGAAAAGTAACATGTGAGAATAATAGCTGAGACACCTGGGGTCAATACCAAGTAATAAAACTGATTTTAGGTGAGTAAGGCAGTTTGCAGGAATTAAGGATCCTTCTTGTGTAATGGTGCTACTTTATTTGAGTTACTAAATTGAATTGCAATAAATTCCAATAGATCTGTGATACTAAGCAAGTGAATCGTAGGAGTAGTTAGTTTCTCGGTAAATCCTGATCTCTGTTGCGTTTCTACAGCCAACCACTTTCTTACCTGGTTAGAGTGTGAATGGATTTCAATGTGTCAAGCTCCATCCTTAAGGGTTGGATCAGCAAGATAGGGACCCCAATGGAAGGGTACCAAAAAAGTAGGATGGCTCGGATTGGATACCCTGGCACGCTACCGAGTTTTTGCCAGTGGAAACGCAAAAAGACGCGTACCGACCTGCAAGTTGGACCCATTGGTGGAGACGGGGCTTTACTGTGTGAAAGCAAACAGACTATCCAGTGAAGAGAGTAATTGATGTAATGCGTATCGTAGTACAACTTGCTGGATAGCTCGCTGTCTCTCCTGTTCCTCATACTGGACAGAATCTTGAGAAAACTATCAGTCTGAAAACCAAAGTAAAATCAGATACCCCAAGACTGCATAAATTTGGTGTTTCTCCATTGTTTATTTGCTGTGAATGAGTCAATTACAATCTTCCCCAATCAATGAGCCAGATTTTCTTCCTTCCCTTGCTTTTTTTCCTTCTGGGTCTTTTTATAAACGGTGTCGGCCTATCCCTAAGGCTGAGCCTTAGGGATAGGGTGAGGAGCTTGGTCATCAGGAAGGGGCTCGGAGTAGAGTTGCCACTTCTCTGCATCTTCTCTGAAAAGATTCCAATAGAGGGAATTTGGGCATCTGGTCAGGATGCCTTTTGGATACCTGTAGATTTTGTACTTAACATTGTTGTACTTTACTGTACCTGTTGTCTTACAGAAACAAAAGAAAAAACTAATTTAGATAAAAAGATCACATTCTGTTTTAGCTTCTGCCATCAGACAGGAGATGCAGGACAATACAAGTGAGGAAAAATGTTTTTTTATCCCAAAGCAATAATTATGCTTCATAATGATTAATGGACACAGGTTGGTGCAACTCTGCGATGGACATGCGACCTGTCCAGAGTCTACCCTGCCTCTCGCCTGATAATTGTTGGGATAGGATCCAGCCCACCCGCGACCCTGAATTGGATTAAGTGGTACAGAAAATGGATGGATGGATGGAGGTTGTTGTAACTGTTGTTTTCTGTGTAATACCAGGGAATGTCTAATATGTAAATGTTTTTAAACAGGATTGCATTGTTTATTTATTCAGTATTCATTATTTTATTATATATATATATAGATATATATATTTATTTTTTATTATTATTTAGGGCAGTGTTCATGTGATATGACCAGAATCCTGACCAGTTAATATTAAAATCCCTAATAATTTTTTTCAAATTAGGGCCTGTTTTATTGTAGCTGGTGGATTATAACTTCTGTCTGCCCACTCTTACTTCTTTACAAATGCTTTGACTACATTTTTCACACTTTCTGGTTTTAGACTGGCTGCATACACATAAAACTTACTGCTTGTCCTTTATGTTTATTTCAGTAGCAACAGCTGTGAACACATAAGTTCTGAACTAAGGTGGGAATACAGATTACAAGTTGCACATAGGCCATGAATGTATTATAGGCAGTAAAATGCCTTTGAGCTAGCAAAGTGGCGTACACTTTTATTGACTCACCACAGAAACTGGCTCAAAAGACTGGTTGTGTTTCTTTCGTCAGCAGGGATGGCCTGACTCCAAGTTCTGCTACATCATAAATCCATCATTTCACAGTTGTTTTACTTCTTCCATATCACATAGAGTAACAAAGTCAACTTAAAAAATTGTGAAAAAACACCTATCTGCATATATAGAAGGTAGGCTAAGTCATTTTCAATCATAAGTGGTCACACTTTCTAACAGACATCAGATTGTGTAAGATGCATGGTGATACCAGAAGTAAACGGTGTAAATGATATCCGTTTTACCAGTGCAGCAGGTGTGGTGATGTGGTGAGCTGCAGCAGCACAGTAATAAAAGGTGTGACTCAATGTGGCGCTGCCCACTGTGTGATGTAATGCACGCTGGTTATAAACCTTCTTTGACTTTTTCTACTCCTGCAGCACATCATCGTTCATATTACATTTAAAACTTTGCAGGTCAGGTGCTGCAGTTGCACTTCTGCTCCAGCTGGAAACTACCTCTGTGTGAAAACAGCTGAATCTTTCTGTGACACACACGGTGTGCAATGCATTTATAAAGAAGCGCTACTGAAGTGTGGCAGACTTTCACAGTGAGGTACCCCCTAACGACAGCCAATTTGGCATCCATCTTGCATCCTACCTGTACTCTGAGCTCTGTCTGGTCAGTAAAAGTCAGTCCAGTGTTGATTCGTGCTCTGTCCCTTTTACCTCTTTCTTTTCCTCACTTCCTATTAGGGCTAGGCAGATCAATCTAAATATTGATAGTATCGATTCCAAGGCTATTATGGATATCAGTCGATGCCAGTGTGATGAGATTGATACTTTTCTTGCAGAGGACTTAGGGAGAAAAGCAAAAGGATATGAATGAGAGCCAAATGAATAACAGGTTTTGCTTTTGTTTAGCAAAATTTGCATTGTTAACTTTATTTTTCTGAAACAATTGTATGAGATAAAAAGGAATAATGGATTTATCTAAACATTTTGTATCATTGTTGAAGTTATTTTATATCTTTTACAAACGAAAATGGCTAGAAAAAATTCTCTCTTCTGCTGTTCATTTTGTTGATTACATTTTATTTGACAAAACTCTTTATATTGTGTTTCATTATGATCATAATTATGATAAATAATTTCAGGCGATATCAATATCGGTATCGCTGATACTTGCCCTAAATTTACTTGGTATCAGATCGATACCAACATTTTCAGTGTCGCCCAGCCATACTTCCTACAATAAGGTCCTCTTGCATTTCTTTGGTGAATCAGCCACATGTTCAAAATGCCCAGTGTGTTGATATCTACGTAGATGCCAGCGTGTAACACGGTGCCGTAAAGTAAAATGATAATGCACCAAGATGGAAAAAAGAGTTGTGAAGTGTAGTCTCTCAGCCTCAGGATGCTGCAGGACAATGACGGCTGCAGAAAAGCACATAAATGTTGCATAATTTGAAACATGCATCTTTGAGTTTACCATGAAATTGGTTTACATCTTTGGGGTAAAAACTGTTCTTCTTTGGATTGATCTTTACCATATGCCTGATGGGAGCAGTTCAACAATGTTGTGTCTGGGTGTGAATAATCTTGAAGAATGTTTTTAGCTTTTTTAAGGTAACGAGAGCTGTGTATTTCCTTCAGAGTGGAGAGGGCCGCCGAGGGTTTTTTGGGCAGCTTTGACTCCCAGGAGTGCCCTGCACTGTGCCCCAGGACAGCTGGAGTACCACACACACAAACAGTATGTCAAAATGCTGTAGATGGAGCAGCAATACAAGGTAACATTGTTTAATTGTAATTTATTTATTCATTCATTCATTCTCTAAAAGGGACTCATTAGCCCTTCTCCATGAAGTTCAAAAGAAAGTGTTGATTGAACATGTTGGTTTTTCTTTGAACGTTTAACTAATCAGATAAAGGACTTGAACGTGGACTTGTTCATATTAAGTGAAGTCCTGCGATAGTCCTTGCCTACCTTTTTCACTACACTACACCCGCTTTGCATCGTTACGGACAATGCATTGTGCATTCTAGCATAACCCGCAGTGCTCTGCAGCAAAGCAAGAACGTCAGTTTAATCTCGACTAAACCAGAGTTTAATCTGTTCAGTGTGAAAAGATATTTATCTATTATATAAATAGCATTTTTTTTTTAGTTTTAACATTTACAGATTAGGTAAACTGATATTACTGTATCTGTTTGAATAACCTTTTTCAATGTGACAGAAGGTCAGACAATTTAAAAAAAAAAGGCTTTGAACACTCTGTTCCACATGTACATCATTTTTGTGAGATAGAATTTAAGGTCTTATTTAACTGATTTCATTGCAAGACACGACAAGTTCAGTTTTTAATTCTCACTCAAAACTAAAAAAATATGAATGAACTGAACTTGATTTAAATTATGAATTTGAATGGTGAACTCTGAATATTAAATATTAATTTTAACCTGTAGGAACTGAACTTTGAACTAGTTCATAAACTTGCACAACACTGGTAATTGTAAGAAATGGATCTCATTTGTTATCCCTTACTTTACCCACAATAGTATTTCCAAGAATTATGCTGAATTAAACAAACATATCTTTCTAGTGCTGCTCTTGTAGGTACTTTTTTGCTGTATCTGCCATTGTTTGAGCTCTCCAGTGCCAGTCTTTTTATATTCCCTGAAGTCACTGGAAGTCCACATTGACCATTGATGCAGCCAAAGTCACACACAAAGCCACCTTAAGAGTGCTGACTCAGACTGAAGCTGTGAACAGTGGGACAGAAAATGGGCTTTTGACCAAAAATACATTGATAGAATTGTGCCTCTCTCATCACTCATGGAGTCACCGGATGATGGAGTCAACTTTGACATTTTTCTCTTTTTCAGTCTGATCTTAAAAACAGCAATCCCCTTCTAGTTTTGTGCAGTAAATCACTCCAGCATGTTTGCTGAAACAGTACTAAAGGATTGATAGATACATAGATAGATGAGAGACAGATTTTTCCTGACTTTCACAAAAGCCACTTCTCTTTGTTTGAAGAGTATGACTGCTGTCAGGTTGCTGTGATAGAGACATGAACAAACAGAAGGATCACAGCTCCTTATCTCTGCTCATTTCTCCTCCCCAACAAGACAAACACCAGCAATCCTGTCGTGTTGACTGTGTAAGCATGTGTTAGAGCAGGAGCTTTGTGTGTACGTGAGCATGTGTGTTTGTTCATGTCAGTGTGTGTGGTACAGTAAAGCTTGGCCAGAAAGATGTGCATATTCAAAGAGACATGATGTAAATCCAGGGAAATGCCACTAAAGGGCTCGTGGGTGCAGGCGCTGCAGAGAGAATGATGGTCATGCTTCTGTGAAACTCTTCTTCTTTCACAATATCCAGCTCATGAGATACGTTTTATCATAGAATGTTTTTGTAAAATGTGCTGCATTACCACATTCATTTATGTTTCTATATGATTATATGTAGAAGCATTTATGAATGTCCTCAGGATGCTACACATGTGCAGAACGTTAAACTATTTTTCACATGAAATGCATAAACCAATGAGCCCATCACTTTTATGTGGATAAAAACATTGAAAAGAAGTAAAAGTCATGCCAAGATATGTGGAAACTATGCAACTAAAATATGCAACCTGGCAGGACTCTGTTATTAGATGGTTATGCAACATATTTAAAGACGCACTACAAAACTTTTGCAGATTTTCTCAGTGATGGAATCCTACCTGTCCTGTGAGCTCTCTCCAGACAGTAAAAGACAGTCTTATCTTGACTCTTGTCTTATCTCTTTTTCTGTCTCTTTATCTCTTTTTCTCTGATAATGTCTTCTTGCGTTTCTTTGTCAAGTCAGTTGTGATGCAGGTTCAACACTGCCACTGTGCTTACATCTACTTGCTATGACATGGTGCGTAAAGCAAAACTTGGCCGCAACATCACACTGTGTCCCGGAATCTAAAGTTGCATGGTGTGCCAATGGGCAGAGACGGCGACAGAAATAGATCTAATAGATGTCACTGTGTCATCAAACGAGTCCAGAACGCAGAGTTGTAAGGCCGGCAAGTTACGTAATGTGTCTTTAAAGTTTGGCGAAACAGAAAAAAATAGCAAAGTCACAGCGAGGAAACAGAGATCAGAGATCACAGTCCATTTCAACTACATTTGTCATGCTATTTTTTTTTCTCCACCAAGGATATGGTGCAGGTGGAGGTACAGTCTTTGGGATTTGTCCATTTCAGAATGTGATTCAGTAAAACTACCAAGCCTCATGAAATCTAATCTAAAGTTCAACAAAAGAAGAAACCATTAAATGTTTTAATGGAAGAGTTTCATTTTTGTTAAAGTGGCCTTGATGGGGGAAGTGCTTTCTAATTGCTCTTGTTAACATGTTGGTATATCATATATTTGAAGTAGGCCAGATATGCTGAATATCCCTGAAAACATGGTTTAAACTGTTTCAGAATAATGTTGCTTATAATTAATAGGCTACTGTGTTCATTTATAGCTGTGCACCACATGCAACAGGATCTGTATTCATGTAAGAGCAGGTGTGGATTTTTTACAAAAACAGCAAACTTTGGCCAATCACAAGGCAGTTTAAAAAAAATCATGCTTTTGGTAAATAAAAGAAAGGCACAGTTTAGAATAAATTTGAAGTTTATTGGTTACCTGCGATAGACTGGCGACCTTTCCAGGGTGCACCCTGCCTCTCGCCTGCTGACTTCTGGGACAGGTTTTAGCTGAATTAGGATAAGCGGAATGGAAAATGGATAGATGGAGAATCCTTCTTTTTTTTTTACTTTATTGTAGAAATGAACAAATCTAGAAGCATACACAATCATATATCAGTACATTTAAAGGTCAAGCAGACAGATGTAAATTAACATGTGTACAAAAATGAAATGAATAAATAAACAACAATGAGGGGCCTTAATCTGGGTTTCTGTGTGGGGACAAATCGAATGCCAAGCAGGACAGGATGGTCAAGAAGAACAGCAGCATGTACAAGTAGTGGGGTGACTTTCAGACATATACATTTCGGTTAGATACATTTAAATGTTTGTGAGTTAGGTTGTTTGATTTTTCCCTCAAGATTATATTTAATATTGCTGTATTACAAAGATTGTGTGCTAAGATTATTATTCAACATCCAGCTAAGAAGGTCATTTCAATATTAAAATGAGTAATTACAAGTAAGAATTAAAGCTGCATTATTTGGAAAAGGCAGAATATTTTTGTGGGCTGATAGTGTTGTAATGATGTGTTACGACATTTTAGTGCTTTAGTATAGTCTGCGACTAACTGTTCATTTTAAAACATGTAAAATTACCTGTTAACGAGATTAAGGCAAGCACAATCTTGGCTACATCTGGCATCACCGTTATAAACCAAAGAGTTAACGGTGCATGTTGGGACACAAGCCATGCAGATCATGATGATGATGCACACGGTGTGAGCCAACAGGTGCTTATCCTGTTCACTTGTAAACAGCACTACTGCACGTTTGCATGCACACAACAAGCACAAATGCATCAAAAAAATCTGCACCTTTCAAAATACCTGTGTATGTGTGGACAGGACCTGGAAGACCCAAAAAATTATGATGATGATGATGATGATGATGATGATGATCCACCTCTTTTCAATTTTAAATAATCTAACCATAAGTTATTTATTCAGTTATAGAAATAAGTGATTAAACAACCAAACTGTACCAACCAGGAAAACATCTGTGGCTGAGGTTATAAAGGCTCAAAACAAAAAGTCAACGGGAAGAAGGACTATCACAAACATGAAATAATCAATATTATCATCAACATATGAGTAGATATATTAAAAGATTTCTGTTATTTTTTTATTAAATTAACATTGCTGTAGGCTTATTCTTGTAAGGTAGATGTGGCATATGAGACAAAAAAATATATATTTTTCTTTGAAGTGTAACCGAGAGAGAACAAAGACTTAACTGAAACCACTAAGCAAACTTACATGATAATGTCTGTGTGATCAAACTTGAGAGAAAATAAGGAAAATGATTTGCAAGTCTGACGGGTTGACAGGTTTACCTAAAGCACTGTGTAAAATGGCATCCTACATTCATATAGATAGATAGATAGATAGATAGATAGATAGATAGATAGATAGATAGATAGATAGATAGATAGATAGATAGAT
>JAOXYM010000008.1:26334428-26355140 GCA_028567055.1 Leptatherina wallacei
TGTAAAGCACCTTGAATTGTCCTGTACATGAAATGTGCTATACAAATAAACTTGCCTTGCCTTGCCTTGCCTATAAAGAAAAAGTCAGACTAATGGATTAACAGTTAATAAATAGATGTTCAGAATAACATTTATTTTTTTAAATAGCCTATAACTTAACTTTAACTTTAAAAGTTACTTTAAGTTCTCAATTTATTTAGTTTATATTTTGAAAGTTCATTATTGCACACTCCACAGATCTCCAATAGCTGCTGGTGTTACTGCCACGTGGTAGATCATACAGTATCTCATTAACTAGGTTAATTGATTATGTAAAAACTAAGTTGTGTGTATATGGTATTTTATTATATATTTTCCTCTTGTATGTTAAATAGGGATGCATGATATTGCGGCTTTATGTAGCCTAATTAACAGCACTTTATGTGCACTAATGTTGCACAACAAACAATGTGTTCATTGGTAATAAAGCATTTCAAGATTTAAGTCAAACTAAAGTACAGTATAGGCCAGATGTTTAAACATGCCTACTGTTTTGGTAAGGATGGGCTTTGCCTCAGTTATTTTGTACTGAAAAATCACACTGAGACAGACAAAATAAATTGCACCAATTTTTGTCTCTTTCTATCTGCTAGTCATATTTTTAGTTACTATGTTTCTAAGGTGTTTTGAATGAGTTAAGACATGTTATATCATGACTACCAAAAACTTTGTTCATGGTATGACTTATTCTGCTTAGGGCCCCCAGAAGTCTAGAGCCGGCTCTGGTTATAGTCCAATTAAAGACCAAACAGGGAACAATGACAAAAACAGCCAAACTGTCTGCAGAAAAATATCTGCTCTACAGACACGGATCAAAACAATGACTCAAGTTCATCCACAAATAAATGTTACTGTCTACCACTCCCATACGGGTTCTCTGTACATCATCAGGCCTTGAACACATCATTTCTACATCTTTCTTTTTCAAATAGCCATCAGCACATTAATCATGTACCTTACAAAATCTGAATGAACTTATTACATTTTTCATGGAAGAAGTGAATGATTTTTTTTTTCTTCAATGGATGCCCATTGGAGACATTTCTTTGGAGCCTGCACCTTAAAAGCATCAGTAAAAGCTTTCAAAGGGCACTTTGACATTATGTTTTTCTTTGAAGATGTTGACACTGATGACATGAATCCAGGGCAACTTTAATATTGACTGCTATCTCGCTGTCCTAACAGAAGGCGGTAGAAGAAAACCAAGACCAAAGATGATCTATTGACTGATTAGATAAATTGTCTAACATTTTGTGGAGATTTTTCTGTACATTCAAACCTGAAAATAACTTTTTGTCAAATCAAGTATAACTATGATATCCATGTCATTAACGGTAGTTGATGGAAATAAATTAGGGGTGTATGGATACTATTAGGGATGGCGCTGGTTAAGATATTAGGATTTAAATAAATAGTTTTGGGTGAATAAAACATATGTGCCAATAGGCCTATTACAAATACACAGAAGCAAGGCCCTTCAACTAAAAAGTCAAAACATAAAGTAACTCCAATGTAACTGTTCAAAGAAAAATACTGGCTGATTAGACCAGTCAAATACAAGGAGGAGAAACTAATACTAAACAAGAGTCTAAAAAGGGTCAATTTGATAATTACTCAAACATGATAGTAATTAAACAAAACATTAAACAAACAACTCAAGTTGAAGCAAATGTCTAACATTTAAAGAAAATGTATGAATGATCTCCACCTTGATGGTGCTGCATTTGGTACAGGCTAAAGACACTTCCTGTATATGATATGGCTGCATGCCAGAGCACCTCTCACATGGCTCCACCCAGCACTGAAAGAAGAAAAAAAGCTCTAGCCAACCTCTGCTTGACCAGCTATCCCTGTACAGGAGTTAGCATGAGATATGTGCAGAACAGAAGATCTTTGCACATGCTAAGGACCACCAAGCCTAACACGCGTGCATGACAAAATGATGGGGAGTAACTCAGCGAAAAGACTCTACCAAGCATTGTCAACCGAACAAAACATCATTCAAACCCTAAGCAATTATTATATTATTCATTCATTTTCTGTACCGCTTAATCCAATTCAGGGTCGCGGGTGGACTGGAACCTATCCCTGCAATTAGCAGGCGAGCGGCAGGGTACACCCTGCACAGGTCGTCAGTCCATCACAGGGCCAACACAGATGGACAAACAACCATTCACGCACACACTCACTCCTAGGGGGAATTTAGAGAGACCAATTAATCTATCATGCATGTCTTTGGACTGTGGAAGGAAGCCGGAGTACCCGAGAGACCCCACTCATACACGGGGAGAACATACAAACTCCACACAGAAAGGCAACTTTCAAACCCCTCCTCATCTCAAACAAGCAACCCCTCCCAGTTCCAACCTTCTTACTGTGAGGATGCAGGGCTAACCACCACACCACCGTGCAGGTATTATATTGTATAAATAATATATATAATTGAGAACAGCACAAAGATGTCTGTCATGAAACATGTCTTACTTTTTCTGGTTCCGATTTTTATTCCACCTCTAAAATCTCTGACAATGTGTTTTTCTATGACACTGATTTTGTTTGAAATGAATCACAAAGATCCAGGTAGTTTCCATGACGATGAAGGAGGTTTTATAGTGAAGTATTTAATTTTCCTGTCATATACTATTTTGGGCTTCACTTCTTTCTGGACCCTCATGGTGTTTCTAAGGTGAATGTGGGGGCTATCCCTGGATTCTCCTGACTCTGACCATTGATGGAGGTGTCCATCATCAACATCGGCTGGATGCTTCCTGAGAGATTTACCTGTGTAAAACCTCTATTAAAACATCTGGAAAACTGCTCAGGTTCACTTTTTTAGCTACTTTTGTACAGTTCCTCATCAGACATGACTCATTCCTAGATGAATAATGCTGCTATCCTCAGGTTTTCACTGAGTATAATGTTTT
The DNA here is from genome assembly GCA_028567055.1 of Leptatherina wallacei. Lineage (NCBI taxonomy): Eukaryota > Metazoa > Chordata > Actinopteri > Atheriniformes > Atherinidae > Leptatherina > Leptatherina wallacei. The sequence continues at coordinate 26,337,392 of JAOXYM010000008.1, forward strand.
TGCTTTCAGGAGGATTTACATTTTACATTTCTGTACACTTCTGTAGTAATCTCACATGTCTCAGCATTCTTTTGAGACCAAGACCTGTATAACTAGCCCTTGTAGTTGTGAAGATATACTTAATTTATTTTGGGGTTGTCATTTTAGACAGGAGGCAGAAAAAATAGGCCTTGTCAAGAAGAGGTTAAAAAAAACTAATTCTTTTCAACTATACAAAATAAATCTGTAAACAAAAATGGTATCATAATGTTGCATGCATGGGGGTTACCGGCTTTCTAGTTGTGTGGCTGTTGGTGCGACCATCACAGACAAACAAACCTAATTTGATCCCTTGCAAAAACAGTCCAACTACAAATCAGATTTTTCGGGGGTTTTCAAACAAATCTGATGTGCCTGCAATCTGCTCATAGTCATATGATCAACGATTGTTGAGCATACATTCAGTGTTTGAGGAAAATCTGCATCCTGTCTACTATTCATGGGTTGTTAGGCTGCATTCAAAACACACTGGGGTGGAAAGTCGCTCTTTTATTACAGTTTAAAAACCTTTTATGTATGTGAGTTAATGTTAAGGAAATGGATTCGACCTCTTCCATTTTTGGTGAACTGACACAGCAGTGCGGTGACTGTGACCATTTGTAACCATTGTCTGAATTGTGCATGACAGTTCACCAAGCATCAACTGGGTGAACTGCCTGTGAGAGACTTGTCAGAGGGGTCGAGCTTGGTTTGAATTAATTTCCTCCCCGGCGCTTTGGATGCTACAGATTGATTGATGGCATTTTTCAGCTCTGTGAGGGCCAGAAAATTGCATCACAAAGTGAATGACTGAAATCACCGTGGAGACCAGTGGCTTATCTGTGCCTTGTCATCTTTCTTTGTGCGTGTACATGGCTGGGTTAGCAACTGCACATTTCCAATCAAATGCATGTGCTTGTTTGTGTGTGTGCCATTATGTTCCTTTGACTTCTGCACAGGAATGTGTATGTTGGTTTGTGTTTGCATGCATGTGTGTCATTGTGGGGGGTTGCAGGACTGGATTTGTTCATATGAATGCCCCTGATGGCACACTCATCTTATATATGTATGGGTGTACTATATGTGTGTGGTTTAAGGGGGGTTGGACAAGAAATGGGTCATGTCTAATCAAGAGGAAAGACAACTCTATCAATGTCTGTTCTCGACAGATGATTACCTCAACAATGATCTCGCCTGACATCTTCGCATCCATTCTTAATAATGTTTGCTTACTGACTGAGGAGTGGAGCGCTGATCTGAGATAAATCACTATGCACACATAGTTGATTCTACATCTTTTCCCCCTGGGTAAAGGTTCCACATGCTTCATATGTTCATAGCTGAAGGCGCTTTGCGCTCACGTCAGAGATTGAGCTAATGCTCATTTCAGCTGCCATCAAGGGAGTCTTTGAAAAAGTGCAAATAAGTGGAAACTCATAGGTCGAGTTAGGGTCACGGACATGACATGCAGACAATCGAGGCTAAATATTAACAGTTAACCATAAACTATAAAAGGGGAAAAAAACTACGAAAGGCAGGCTAAGCAATTCACAAGCAGAGATGGATTGCAGAAGAGAAGATGATGGAGTAGATTTATCCATCCATCTATCTTATGTACCGGGCTTTATCCTATTCAGGGCTGCAAGGGGCTGGATCCTATCCCTATTCTAGCTGCATGAAGTAAGAGGTGGAGTACACCCTGGTCACGTCACCAGTCCAATATAGGGCCATGCAAGGGAATCGAAATCCACATTAAGCATGAAATTGTTCTTAGTCTATGGCGTTAAAACAGTGTGGAGCGAGTCTTTAGAAGAACTAATCAAACAATCTCACTGTCACATATTCCTACATCAGTATGAATAAATGTTAGCTTTAACAGAGTTTATCTCCCAGTCTTAGAGGTCTAAAGTCAGCCTTTTCCCTCTAACCTGACACAAAATCAAATTTGACTTTAGTCTTGTGTTATGAAAGTAATGCAGTTTAATTACATGACAACTAACAAGTGAATTACTTCCAGCTTCATTAGGATGTAAGCAAAAAGTCAAGTAGACAGTAAATACAGAGGGGATGTGGAAGAGTGTCAATAAGCATCAGCTCTTGTGGACTGTTTGGGCTATTTGGTGTATTTGTCATGATTTTATGCAAATTAATTATCTCCTAAATGAGAGTGGAGGAACAGAATAATCCCTTCTTAGTTACCCAGTGGGACATTTTCAGTGTTGGAGAAGCAGAAACAGACCAAAACACAGAAAATCTGGAGGAAAAAAAAGTCACAAACAATATACACGTTGAGCATACGTGGAAGCAAAATACTGTCCTCCACAGATCAATGCGTTTGCCACAAATAACAAACGAACAAAAGAACTCCTGTTACTAAAGAAAAGGTGTGCATTCAGTTAAAAAAGAGCATTAAAATAAAAATGAGAAGCAAGGCCAAAAGTGTTGATTCAAAGTGCAATGCAATGTTTTTTTTTGTTTTTCCCTCTTCTTAAGGAGTTCCAAAGCATCAATATGGATAAAAGTAATGCATTAGATAAAGTGAAGGAGAGCTTCCAGATTATCTCTTACTGAAACTTATGGCTATAATGCTTCCTGTAAAAAAGGGATAAGACCAGAGTCAGCACTGATGTGGTTTTGCTGAGAACTCCACAAGTGGTTTGAGTGGCATCAACTTAGGTTTTAGTTCTGGTTTGAACTCTACTGGGTCTGCTCAAGTGTAACACCAAGAATTTTAGTAAAGTTGCAGGTTGTATTTTTCTGGATATCCTGGTGGCTTACTGTGAAATTTTGCTGAAGTGACGGGGAAATATTCAGAGCGGATCCCGTTTTACATGAGTGAAAGTTGCCGTGTAACAAAGACTAAGAAAGGGTCATAAAAACCAAGATGCCAGTGGAATACAATATTTCCTCTATGATGCTCAAACAGTGACACATCCAGTGATCCGATCCTCGTTTTGGATTATCCGAAACATTTCCTTGACTATAATTTGTACACAAGAAAGCTTTATCACTTAGGTCATTACACAGCAAAAAACAACATATACAGTAAATGACAAATGAAGGTCCCATCAGAATGCCTTTAAACTTAATCTATCAAGAGGAAACTGAATGAACAGATCAGCACTTTCCTCTCCAGTCTTGACTTTCTGAATGTCGTGTCAGCAAAGCACCGCCAACTGTGTCAGGGATTACACACTGCGTGTGGCTGCCCTGCACCACAAATTCTTGACTGGCACTGTTAGACCGCTGTTATATTAGGCCTTAAATGCCTCCTCCCATTGCATTTGACCTCTCTGCCATGACTCCCCGAGCGATGCAGCGGCACTATTTTCGGCCTCTGGGCCCAATGCTTGACATACTAATTATATAACAGCGATGCAAGCTCGCTTTTTGCTGCTCCATTTCTTTTCTATGCCATAGTTTAGTGTTACAGTATTTCTTCGTCAGCACACAGCCCTGCAGCGCTCCATGTGGGGCCCTGGAACTGGTTCCAAGTGTAATATACTGCTTATACAAACGTAGAGTAGTCTGTTCCGCTTGTGTGATGCTTTTTCTTCTCAGGCTTTATCTTCAGTTGTTAACAGGTGATTCCTTATCAAAATAGTGTTTTTAAAGCTTAATGCTTTCACCAAAGCCTTGCTTTGTATGTAAACAACCCAGAACATATGAAAATGCAACACTGTCTGGCATCACATGTGCAGTAATACCTTTGTACATGCATGAGATAAACACACGAATTGATGTATAGCGAAGTCAAAGGGCTGCAGATGGTTTTCAGAAACAGCTCCGGTGCAGCAAAAAAAAAAAAAAGTAGAAAATTGAACAATTTTACTCTTTGAAAATGGTGGGATATTTGGTAGCAAATTACAGCACTTTTATCACTTGAGATAAGTGTCCCTGTGAGTAAAGCTATCCAAGGACTCGGTGCAGCAAAATATTTCTACATGTGGATGTGTTCCTGTATATTTTCTGGGAATGTGTGTCAACCATTTATGTGCATCATGAAGGAGCTTTCGTGGAGTGTGTACTTTATTATTGGTTTCCCAGATATTAAAAACCTGGGGGGAAAAACAAGATGCCAGGAGGAGTGAATGGTTTATGATTTGCCTATTTCTCAGAATTAATAGAAAAAGCAATACGATTCCTTAAGTTGTAAAAAGGAATTTAGTTTGTGATGTTAGACAGAACTAAACTCACATTTTCTTGTTCTGCAAATCCTTTTGAATTTAAATGATTTTTATTCTACAGCTATATATTTACATATACATATAGACTGTATGCACCATTTGTGTGTGCATGTTATGTGTGTACCTGCCAGAGTGTATTTGCATGAGGCTACACTCTTGCGTGTCATTGTGCATTTGAGTGCCATATATGACTATATACATGCATTCATCCAACTGAATGTGTTGTGTGAGCAAGTGTGTATATGTATGTGTGTGTGTGTGTGTGAGAGAGAGAAAGAGAATATGTGCAGCTAACAAGCAGAGCAGCAGCTGACAGAAAACATTATTCAAATCATGCTTATCCTTGTCTGACTGCAAAAACCTGACATTCAGCTGAAACATGAGCCACTGCTGCAAGTAGTGACACACACACACACACACGCACACACACACACACACACATTCCTGCACGAAGGATTTCAGCCACTGTTTGCACTGATTCCCTGAAGCTCTTGTGGGATTTAATTCCAGGCCCATGCAAGGTGTTGTTATTGTTCTTCCCCTTTCAGATATTTAATTTTGGCTGCAGCCAGATTCTGAAAAATGACAACAGTTTTTTTTCTTCTTCTTCAGTTTTGAGTGTCGTTTGTGCTTCCTTTGTGCAGTCTGTTCCTACTTCTGGGAGTGCCCTCAAGGACTGATTGAACATCTTTAGCAGAGTTCCAGCCTCACATCTTTCTGTTTCACACAACAAAGCCACAAGGACAAACTGATCCAAACTGAGTAAAAATTTAAGCTGTAGTTCACATCAGTTCTGTGGGGATTATTTACCATAAGATACCTTCTTACTGCTGGGTCACTCCAGAGTATTTACTGTCAGTAAACAAGTTGGTCAGTGTACATGCTGGTAAGAGCTGCTGCTCAATTCTCCTTCCTGCTGACCTGTTTGATATTTTCCGCTCAGTCCACGCTACTGAGAATATGTTCAGATTTGCAGTATTAATAACACCACAACAAGAAGCCTCATCTGCTATTCTTGGCAAAGAAAAAAACTGTTTTCCACAGCCTAAAACTCCTGTGCACACTACAGATGTTCTCCCCACACACGCCTCGCATTTCCAGACCTTCTAGCAAAAAGGTGTCTTGCTGTGAAGAACATGAGGGAACAGGAACGACAGAAAAAGTCAGAAAAAATAAGTCTCATTTGTCATTTTGTAAATAAAATTTCAGTGTCAGGTTATTAAGAAGATATATGATTTTGTGTAAAAGGGAGAAACGTTTCCTTTTTCAATTGGAATGAGTAGCTCCAACCTGCCGCAGGCATTCAGGTAGAGGAAATTACTCCTGGGTGAACTGTCTCCTTTCTGAACTGTTTCTGAATGAGCTGGATTATAGGTTATATTGGCACAAGATTTTTTAATTTATTGTATTTAATTAGTAATAAGAAAACTATAAAAACAAGTTATACACTCACTGGGCACTTTATTAAGTCACCTGTTCAATTACTTGTTAACACAAGTATGTAATCAGCCAATCACATGACAGCACCTTAAATACATTATTCATATAGACATAGTCAAGATGACTTGCTGAAGTTTAAACTGAGCATCAGTGACTTGAATGCAGCATTGTTGTTGGTCTGAGTATTTGAGAAACTGCTGATCTACACACAACCATCTCCAGGGTTTACAGAGAATGGTCTGAAAAAGAGAAAATATCCAGTGAGCAGCATTTGTCTGGACCAAAATGTCTTGTTGATGTTAGAGGAGAATGGGCAGACTGGTTGGAGATGATAGAAAGGCAATAGGATGTTAAATAGCCACTGGTTCCAGCCAAGTTATGCAGAATATCATCTCTGAACATAATAAGGCAAGTCATGTTTATTTGTATAGCACATTTCTGTTCAATACAATTCAAAGTGCTTTACGTTAAACATTAAAAGCATTACAGATAGTGTAAAGAAAGCCTTAAAAAGTAGTAAAAGGCAGCAACAAATAGCAAAAATTCCATTCTTGAAGAAGATGGGCTACAGAAGCAGAAGACCACACCAGGAACAGGTGATTCACACCAGCTCACCAAAACTAGACAATAAGATTAGAAAATGTTACCTACCTTATTATTATTATTATTATTATTAATAATAATAATAATAATAATAATAATAATAATAATAATAATAATAATACTTTTTATTTGTGTTGCACTTTACATTTTGAAATCTCAAAATGTTACAGAGTAAATGAGAGTAAATGAGGATTTAGCGTGTGCAATTGATTCGCTGTGTAGAAGGAGAGCAAGAAAGGCGCAAACGGAAAACAAATGGAGATCGAAATATTAGTAAGAGGCAAATAGAAACATGGCAAAGACATCTTAATGTGACCAGAAGGAGGGTATTTGCCAAAAAAGTAAAACCAGTCGGAAAAACAAGAAGAACACCAGATGAGCTTAAGAAGAGATGGCAAGATATTAGATGAAGAAGAAAAAAAAGTTGACAATAAAAACCTTTGTGAATAAGAGATTCCTCTGTGTAATATTGAGCAGTAGGTGCATATAGCCTAACTAGAAACTCGGAGCCGGTTGTAGGTATGTGCAAAAACTGAAATATGTTCTGTTAATGACGTATTTGTTATTGACATACAAACATGAACATACCTCCCTTTGACCATATTTGTCTAAACAACAGTTGTGATTTTAACATTCAAACAAATTATCTGTTTTATGTAAAGATTTTGTTCCAGAAGTTCACCCATTGCCACCCGCTGCTCATGAGAAAATATACTGAATCAGACTGATGCACATCTGCAGGCCTGCAGCTTTTAGCTGTTGCCTCTCATCCAAGCTGCAGCCGTTTGAGTGCATCTGAGCCAGTTAACGTCTGCCTTTCAGAAGCTCTAAATATAGGCGCAAAAACAGCTGGCGCAATCACTTGCACGTTTAGTAAATCACGTTGCGGTGCAAAGCTGATATATTTGCATCCACTCCTCCCATTATTTTAGCCTTCTGGCAGAAACGCCCAGATTGCATATTCATTCAAGGCAAAAGCGCAAAATGCATTGCCGTGCTATTTTGCCCATTTAACAGGCACATTCTTTTTTGCACTAGATTAATAAATCTGCTGTAACATGTTTTTGCGCTTATTATCAAGTTTGTGCGTGTTTTAAGAGGTGCAAACATTTGATAAATCAGGGCCTAAAAGATTAAGCAGCTCAAACAGTTGTTGTCGTGCTGTTCACGGGTGTAAACGGGGCCTGAGTGCATAAATGCAAGATGACCTGACAGATGTCGCCAAATGATTCCAGTTCATGATTACACGGTCAGGATTTGCCATGTGTTATTAGAAAATTTCATTCTGGAGCCCGTTCTCAAACCTTTGCGGTTTTGTCCACCCAAAAACCAAGACTTCAAACTTGTGCATTTCACTATCTCAGAGTTGTCAAGTAAACAGGGCCTTATTCATGTCAACTACACAAATCAGTGATAATATACAAACTCACTGTCCTAAACATTATGTAGCCCTTCCTTCCCCCATCAAAACAGTGACGACCTGATTGGGAATGGGCACCGGAACCTCTGGTGTTCACCTGTGCCGTCTTGTATTGGATCATGGCACCAGGTTGTCCGGGTCTTGTGGATTGTGGAGTGGGGCTTTGTGGATCAGGCTTTTTCCTACACATCCAGCACATTTGTCAGAGTGGGATCTGGGAATTTTGGAAAAAAGTAAGTACCTTGGAATTTTGCATTTAAGTCATTTCCTCCACAGCTTTTGCATTGTTGCCGAGCACTGCTACCAGTAAGGGGGTTTACCTCATCTGCAACAGTTTTTTGCTGGAGAGGGTGCATCAAAACAACATCCACACCAATGTCAGCTCCTATAACATCCAAGCAAAAATCTGCATTTTAACGGGAAGATAAAATATGTGCACATTTCTGTCCTCCAACTGCAGGACGACATGTAGTAAAAATAAATGCACACACGGTGCAGGGCGAGCACAGCCATTGCACTTGTGTTACAACTATTCGTGAACACCACCATCCTCAGGAGAAAAAATACTTTTTTATAATGACATCCATGATATGGTTTCCAGTTCATGCTCAGAAAAACAAACCCTTCTTTGCAGCCGAAATGCAGAAATTATGTTCTGACAAGACCACACATGATCTGCTGATGCTGTGCTCACCACTGTTCAATACCCATGAAGAATGTTATCTATTCTTATCTATTCATAACTGAAAAGCAGAGCAGAGCCACTCGGTCAAGGTTGAAAGGACTCCCCCTCTTTGTGCACACAAAGAGGAACCAGCCAAAACAAAAGATTCTGGCTGTAAACAAACTGGAAGGGCTTGACTGAGGAAGGATTTTCTATTTGTGTGAAGTTGTGTGTGTCCTTTTTCAATGAATGGAACCATACAAAAGGAAATACTACAAGTCTATTGTCCAAGCAAATGGATAAATGATTTATTCTGTTTATAAAAAAAATTGGAGAGAGCGTGACATGGAAATAGTTGTTTCTCTTGTTGGCACCAATAGTTTGAATTGCACATTTAATAAGTGAAAAATGGTGAGGGTTCCTACTTTTATTTCTCATTCAAATTTTACCCCAAACTAATTCCTAGAGGCTGTCACACACACGACCGGTCTCATCAACTCCACTGTAAATATGTCATCAGTCAAACCACATCGTATTCATCATGTCTGGGTTGACAGCAAAGACTGAACCTGATGTGGGTTTTAATAAAAAGGTCAATACTGGCGCAGCGTCTGCCTGACCCAGCATCAAACACACCAATGACTCCAGGTGCGCTTGATTTACAGCCCTCTCATCCTGCCAAGTGTCTAAATATCCTGAAACATGGACACGTTTCTGCCTGGATGAGCCAATTAACAACCGGCCTGTGCTTTGAAGAGCTTCACTGACACCTCTTTCCTGCAATGGGTCTCTCGGTCTTCCCATCATCATCTCGCTTCTGCTTCCAGTCTATCACTGTCCATCCAGTCACATCCTTTACTCTCCATATTTATTTTATTTTGTCCCCGCACCTCCATCCTCACAGCTAGTGTCCATTCATCTTGAATTACTGCCTGAATTCAGCATAATGAAACTACTGCAAGCGTAATATGAATAAAAAAGAAAACAGAACAGCATGAAAAAAATCTGCCGTCACACTGCTGCCCTCAGATGATACCAGATTTTTAAAATCAACGCCTTACCTTCTTTTTCAAGCCTTTTTTTTCTATTAAATCTGTGTTTTGAGATTTCATTTTCACACCAGGAAGTAATTACCTGCCATGATTCCTGAATGCATTCTTATTTCCAATGGTATTTAAATCTAATTTACCAATTCTGTTACTTTGAACTGACTGTATCCCTGAAAAACAGCTTTTAAAAGATTCCCCATTCACACTTCATGTAATTGGATGCAACTTGCAGAGGTGCTGAAGGGAATGTGAGGAGTGGGGGAAACCTAACTAACAGATATGGCAAGGAACTACTGATGGGTAGGTGAAGCATTGAAGCTTCTCATCAACTTGTTTCACTCACTTGAGGCTTCATGTCTTCTACAGAGCGTTCTACTGGACAGAAGAATAAAATTTAATGTATCATGATGGCATGATGGGGTTTGGCCTGCTTTTTAAACTGAATTAAATAAACCTACTTTCCATGGTGACAGTAAATATTGATACAGTGTTTATTTTCCTGAGATTTAAACCTTAACTTTTTAAAATTACAATGATTACAAGGAGAAATGGAAATAATGAAATAAGGGCTGAGAGCAGTGAATGTGAACTTAGAACAATGATGTATAGTATAAAGTATTTATTAACCAATTGTTTTCAGCTGGGGGGACTTTTTGTCAGTCTCTTTTTAACTGAGGGGGCGACTTCTCCAGCCTTCAAAAAACTTTCTTTCACTTGGCACAGATGAGGCTCACAGTGAGATCTGAGCCGCTTTCTGAATCAGTCATGTGGTACAGCCGGGTAGCGAAGCAATGAAGTCACTCCTCTGAAACGATACAAGCCCTGATACGTGCTACATGGAGATACTTCCTGCATTACTCGACATATGCTCCGAAGACTCGTCGGAGTACGTCCCATCGCTACAAAGAAGTGTGAAATCAAGACAAGCTCAACAAAACCGAATCAGACCAAAACACGACATCATGCCAGACATAAACCTAAAACTAAAGAAAGCACACAGATCATAACTATTCATTTTTAATAGGTTACTTAAGTTTATTTGTTTCGAATATTTGAAACAAGCGAACAGGAAAACTTGCATGTCACATGAAATAAAAAACAAAAAAATATCTTAACTTAGGTTTTTTTGTGTGAAAAACAGTCTTATTTAGAACGACTATTGTTTGAGTTTGAAGGTGCAAAATTGGATTATTTGTTTATTTTTGCAAACTACAAAGACTGTAATGACATGAACACCTACAGTGATGATTTAATTTTTAAATGCTTCAAGAAATACAAGCAAACTATCTTCAGTATTTAGTATTAATAATGACTAGTCCCATCAGCATCTTGCAGAGTTGTCTGTGATTACTGCAGCTGTGACTGAAAACTATATTTGAGATCTCCTTTGATGAATTGTGAATGTTTAAAGAGCACAAATTTTCTTGGTTTATTTGTGTGTAACCAAGTAATTTATAATATGGATAGTAGAAAGGGGGAAGAAAGGAAATTTCCCCTATGCTTTGTTCAGAAGCATTACTTTGGAGTAACAAGCTGAACCCTTTAAAAAAAAGTCTCAGGACAGACACTGCAATGTATCACAGTGCTTTCTACCACAGTGTAAAGTCCTGGCTGCAAGCCACAATAGACATAGCTCAACCTTTAACAGTTAAAGGAAATCATTTTAGCACTGCCAACACCTTTTTTCCTTCAAATATGTCAAATATTTTCATTGTGTCAAAGCATTTGGTTTCTCTAAAAGTGTTCTTTGAAACGGGTGCCCTGATCCATTCCATGGCAGCTCTGTTGTATGCTAGCAAATGCTCAAAATGTCAGTCTTAAGTGTTTACTTATGAAGAAAGCTCACAGTAGCTGGAAATGTGCTGGGGTGGCACTGGAGAAAAAACCCACAAATATGATCCTTTTTCGTACTTTTACTTTCTGTTTCATTGTTTTATTTACCTCAGGGATCATTTGATCATCATAAAGTTGAAGCCGTTTCCCAGAAATACATTGAAAATACCTTCTACATTGATACATAATGTTTGCCCAGGGTGAGAATCTGACTTTTTCCACAAGCACAAATTATTCATACTGGAGTCAATGCTTTAATGAACAGTGGGCCTAATGATTAAAATTGTAGCAGTCAGTTAAAAGGTAAGACATCCAGTTCAACAGGAGATTTTATCGGTTGACTACCAATTGAAGAAAGCTAAATTGTTTTCAATTTTCAATCACAAGCTATCCCAGCAAAGCAATTGACCCAGAAATAATTTCAGCAATGAAAGATGTCACCGTATTCAAGCTGCCAGCAGGTGCTCAACTGCTCTCTACACAATTTTGCTTTGTATAAGTGCTTTCCATAAGCAGCTGCATACATGCTGGTGGAAAGCTGATATTCCTTTAGTTTAAATGATTCGAAGCATAATTCAGAGGAGAAACAATCAATGCCAAAAACAATCCAAACAGAACAAAAATCACTAACTTATCAATATGTTCCCAACAAAAGTGATCAATTTTCATTGACAAGATCTCATCAATCCAGTTCAATAAAACTTTAAACCAAGCAAAACTTGTCAATATATTTGTGCAGCCAACTGTTGCTTCATTATAGATCTGAAGCCATATATGTCATCTAATCCACATTATAGGTCTGGTTTGCATGAAGACAATCCTGATGCAGTCATTTTAGAAGAAAGCTCATGGTTGCTCTCCTGTTGTTTCCATAGGCAATAACAGATGTGTGTACGTATTTTTTTTTTTAGAAAAAACCTGTATAAAACGTGCAGTTTTTGTACCATTTTTATTGAATTTGTAGTAGGACTGAGTAAGACATCAGACTGAGGACTGGCTGTATTTTCAAACCAACAGGTCAACGCAGCATGAATCTGCAGGCATCTGTTTGCAAAAAGAAGTTAGATAGGAAAAAAAAGAAATGTTTTGTGCGTTCAAACCTCTCTAACTTTATTGGTACGCAGCGAAACACTTTGGAAGCAAACTGTTTGTGACATGTAAAATATAGTGAAACACTCAAAGAAAGCAGAATAAATCCTTTGAATTTGAGAAAAGTGCAGACAGCAGCTGAAAGGAAAATCAATGCATATTTGGCTGGTCATGGCACATGGAGGACCCGCTTGATGAATCAGATCATATTAATGTTGAGAGCAGAATAATGCTCAACTGGCAATCTGTCTCTTTTCATGCACTCCCCAACCTCTACCTCACCCGTTAAATCTCTCTCTGCTCATCTCTGAATGACTCTGAGCCACTGGAGAATGTTTCATGGATGACCTCATCCGCTTCTGGTTGAGAAGAAGCCTCCTCAGGCTGTTGTTGCTCGCCACCAAAGAATAGATCAAATATGTGATGCTCAAAATACAGTCGCCGATAAACTGGAGCCAATTATTATCTTTGTTTCACCGCCTCAGGGGCCCCAGTGGGCTGGCCTGGCCTGAGATGGGAGAGAGGTAGAAGCAGATATATGGTGATGTGTATGTCTTGGCCAAGGAGGGGTTGTTGGGAGTGCACAGAGCAGCAAATCAAACACCTCTAGGGAGTAAAAAAAGAAAGAAATCAGCGTCTCAGTCACCATAAAAACATCACGAAGCGAGACCCTGGTTTCTCTTTTTCTGTTTCTATAAGAGCGAGCTGGCTATCAGCTATTAAAGAGGCCAATCCACCGAGCAGACTGTTGCCATAGAAACTAGCAATAAAGGAGTCTGGGAGAATGAGTCTTGTGGAGGGGGGGAGTACAAGCAAGGTTGCGCTCAGGGTTGTGTTTGCGCTGACCCCCGTGGCCTTGTTACAATATATATGACCCATTTATGTCTCCATCCACTGTAGCGACTGACCTTGGTGTTTACGAGGCCGCCGCGGCAGAGAAGGCCATCATACAATTGGCCTGATTCATGTGACATGTCGGCTAAACAACGGGCTTGTTACCCCCAACACACCCGCCTTGCTAGCTCGTGGCGTTTGCTATATATGTGCTTGCTAAGATATATTAGTTCTAAGCTCAAGGCGTTATTTTGACAGGTAGATTTAGTTACCTGTTAGGATCAATACAAGCTGCTGTACCGGTTAACCAATGCAGTGCTTAATAGCATCTCTTGGTGACATTTCTCAGAATGACATGATTTATTTAGTTGAGCTGAAGTGGCATTATGAAAGTTTTTTTCTAATATTAAAAGGCTATTACGTGGATAAAAAACACCATAAATCCTCTCACTGTTTATCCCTGAGCTAAATCCATTCTCAGCCTCTTGACTAGTGTCGGGGCTTGTGTGTAAACCATTTCCTGTGTCCGAGGAAGCAAGAGATGAAAGGCCAGCAACATCAAAAACTGAAAAACAGTGTTACGTTTTGTTATGGCTCGTTGTCTGAGTTCAATGTCTGCTTCCTCGACGCCTGCTGAGGATCCGGAGATGCGACTTACGTCAGCCCAGAGCAGGATGATAGCCTGTCAAGATGACTGAGAAGCTTGTAAAAATATGAGACTTACAATAGACTTCTTCTCTTGGACTGGGAAGCAAAATGTTGGAGTTTAAAGAGTAGAGTGACATGTGGAATTGATTACTTAAGTCTAACTTTAAGTTTCAGGGATCAACGCTTGAGCCTCTGTTAAGTAAGTGTATGTCAAAAATATTTTCATGATTTTCCTTAGTACAAACAAAAAGTTATTTTTTTAAGAGTACGGCTGGTAGTTCACCTGCAAAGCTGCATTAAAAGTCAGTTGTTTCTGTGACTAAATAACTGATTCATAATGCATTTGCTCTCTATCAACTGCCTCTACCATGTGGTGTTTTTTTGTCTTCCATAGCGAACCTCAACGAGTTGGCCCAGATGTTCATTCTATATTGGATGGCTTTATGAGCTTCTTACACTCCACACTAACTGGTTTTGGATGGCATTAAATGTGGTGGACCTTCCAAGTGAACACACAAATGGAGTGGAAGTACGTTAGGGGAGGGAGAAGCAAGGAGTTTTATCAAGACCCACTTTCTTACAAGCCCAGAAACAAGACTTTTTCTCACAGGTCGTACATCACATCTAGGTTCCTACACTGCCACCCCTTGACTTAAAGGTGGAAAACTTAACTGGTATTACTGGTCAATTAAGCTCTTTGGTGTACATCATCACCAGTGCCACATAAATGGCACAAGTGATTTGTAAATAATAATGTACAATTCAATAGTACAGACTACTACTAATAAATTGATGCAACCATTAGCTAGAAAATGAATGAGCAAGCAAAGATTGAAATGTTTAACTATATGCTTTACGCAACACATTAGATTAGTAAAGATATCAAACTTTTAGAAAAATTGTGTCCAAACTTGAGTCTATTAATATGCATGAAGCACAACAATTCTGGTTGCAGCATCAATGCTACAACTTTGCAAGATGTGTTTGGATGGCACATTTTGTCATATATACAGAATAGTCAATCAACATGAAATGTTTTACAGTCAAGTTTTGAGTTGAAGAAATGATGTGACTCTTCCGTCTGTGGAGTTAATTTAAATGAACACAAAGCTATAAAATGATCTACACTAGTCCAATTTATGGTACCTGTAAACTGTTTATATAAGCCGATTTATGAGAAAATAATTACCTAGCTAAGGAAACCAATGAGTTGCATTAAATCTTCTCTTTAATTCAATCCCTCATCCTCGGGATGCAGGGGACAGCGGGCAACAGTGGAAAGGAAAAAACTCCAATTTAAGAGGAAGGAAAACCTCCAACAGAACCTGACTGAGGAAGGGGCGACCATCTGCCTCAATCAGCTGGGGGTGGAGAGGGCAGGAAAGAGGGGTCAACAAACACCATAATTTTAAACCAGGGATACTCGCTGAGAAAGAATGACATAAGCACAAATGAATGGCAACAATAATGTCAAATATTCCTACATGGAGAGTAAAGAGCAAAGACAGAAAAGTGCCCCAGCAGCCTAACATGTGGTAGTCTAACTAAAGGGATAGCTAAGGGTCACCCAGGCCAGCCTTAACTGAGAATAAACATAGACCTTTGTGTTTAATGATAAAACAATGAAAATAAAAAAACAGTAAAATAGACCTCAGTATATCTCCTATCTTCAACATTTCCTGTTTTTTTCCTGCAGAATAACACTTTATAGATTAAATGGATCGATGTTACTAACATCATAGCACACACTGAAATTAACTTAGTAAATAGGACATAAATGAATGTTTCCATGGAGAAAATGAATGAACCCAAAAAAATGAACATTGCATGACATCAATTACAGAAATAACAGCTCATACCTTTATAATGTTATGAACCCTCCAGCATCATCCTCTCTACCCAAACTAATTCAAAATCCCTTATCCCTCAGTGCCCCATATGTAATCACTCTTATGCTGTTTCACTGTTTTGCTATTTCCAGATAACCACCATGGCCCTTGAAAGACCAACAGGTCTGCCTCTGTGTGCACATGGATGTTCTTGTGAGTGTCCAGGTCCCCCTTCAACTTAGTCACCACTGACCCATTAAAAAATATACAGTTACATGACTTGTAGTGTTTCTCAGTTTCAAGATTCCCTAAAACCTTCACATTCAAACCTTCACCTTCACATAAATTTCAGGCCATAAATTGTATTTTGGGTAATTTTCCTGCTATCAAATGTCAAAACGGGTCAAATTTGACCCGAACAGTATGTAAGGGTTAAAATATGGACGATGCATTGTTCAAAGCCTTGGAGAACCCCTGTGCTCTTTGAGGGACTCCAAGTTGGGAACCACTGGTATATAGGATATAAGAGAGGACACAATATAAAGAACAGATGACCATCTTTGTCCTGAGCGCAACTCTGTTTTCCTACTGTTAGTTGGTTTTGATTCTGTACACCTAAAGGCTTTTATCCCTTCATTTGAAAACCGGTCAAAATGAATTTGATTCCCCTCCATAGATGGCACCCATAGGCAACTGCCTATATTGCCTATAGGGTGGACTTGCACTGTTATATGCTTTAGACATGTGGACTCTTCTGAATCTGGCACTCATGTTTCTGAATGTGCAACTGTACAATACAAAAGTACAGCTGTGCTCAGTATTTACAAGGATCTAATCATATTCTCAAGTATGCACAGTGTAACTAATATATAAACACTTTGTATGATCATACATCATTATACAGCTCAATGGTACCCTGCTGAGGTGCAAAAACCGATAATAGACTTCATAAAAAGAACAATTTATAGCAGGCTTGTTTAATTGGACTGCATCAGTCCGAAGTAGAAATATTATAAACAGGCAAATCGAGAGAAAATTAGCGCCCTGGAATTTATGTTTTTAATCTGATATGTTTATATTTGTCACCGAATCACAGTTTAGACATACAAATTACACTTTCTCCAAACTGCGGCCAGACCCATTTGACTTGCCTCATATTAAAATGAAAGAAATTGTGGTACATTTCAATGTTTGTAGCAACAGTTTTAATATCCTCATAAAAATGATTGCAGGCCCACCCCCCTACAATATGAGGGAGTTCATGACTGAGGTATATTTTTTCTTCCACTGATGTGAAGGGTGTAGTTTAGGGAGCTGTGTTTGGTGATTAAACTGGTGGAAAATATAAAAAGTAAAAGAAAAAGAAAATTGTTCCCTGAACATATTAGGAAAGATGTTCCGTGTCATTATTTCATGGCAGGTTTAAGAGGCTGTTTCTTCTGTAACCTGCGACATAAATTCTCTCACATTGAGCACCATCTACACTGAGTATTTCAGAAAATGCTGATTTACTGGGATTTTCACACACAACCATCTCTAGAGTTTACAGAGAATGGTCTGAAAAATAGAAAATATCCAGTGAGCAGCAGTTGTCTGGATGATGATGTCTTGTTAATGTCAGAGGTCAGAGGAGAATGGGCAGACTGGTTGGAGATGATAGAAAGGCAACAGGAAGTCAAGTAAGCATTGGTTCTAACCAAGGTATGCAGAATATCATCTCTGAACACAAAGCATATCCAACCTTGAAGCAGATGGGCTACAGCAGCAGAAGACCACACCTGGTGCCTCTCCCGTAAGCAGGAAACTGAGGCTCCAATTCACACAGACTGTCATGATCTGTAGATTTTGGTTTGGCTTTTTGTTGTTTGCTTTTGCCGAAGTTGCTGTTCTGTTCAGTTCACTTCCTGTTCATTAGCACACTTGGTTTAATTTGCTTTACCTGCTCGTCAGAATTTGGTGGAAACAACATGAAAACGTGGAGCCATCCTGCCTTGGATCAATGGTTTTCTTTGCACACTTTGAGCCCCTTACTTCCAACATGGCATGGTTTAACCAGCTCAGCCTACCTGAGTATTGTTGCTGACCATGTCCATCCCTTTATGAGCACAGTGGAGCATCTTCTGATGGCTACTTCC
>JAOXYM010000008.1:26392483-26403705 GCA_028567055.1 Leptatherina wallacei
TGGGAATTTCCCTCCTCACTCAACAGTAATGAGCTGTGCAGGCAGCATTTTGCTTATAGGCCCATAAACAACGCACTTATTAAGATGGAAGTCGCCGCGGGCAACCAAGGCTAATTCGGATATATGCGTGGAGTGAGTGCTTTCTGAGGAGTGTGTGTGTGTCTGTGTGTGTGTGTGTACGCATGTGGAGGAGGCAAGGTCTAAGTAAATCAGATTGTACATGGGGACGGAATGATGATAGACAGAAGAGACTGGAGCGGATTAGCACCCATATTTGGTGTGACTCGTGTCTTCAGACGGAGTGCGAGGTACTGACAAAGAAGGCAAAGAGGAAAGTGAGATGTACTGAACGCCAAAGAAAAGAGACAGATAAAGTCAGATAGAACATTGGAGGCAGAGATGTCAATCAAAGAAAGAAGGATGCAGACAAACGGATAGATTTGGAAATTGCGACAGAAAAATAAAGTAGGAAAGTAGTCACAGATGGAGATTAAAATAGAGAGCCGGTGAGTCAGACATGGAAAGAGAGACAGAAGGAAAGAGTGAGTCACAGAGATAAAAAGGAGAAGACGGAGAGAAAAAGTAAAACACACAGAGAAGTCAAACTGAGAGAGAAAGTGACACAAGGATGCAGAGAGCAAGAACAAAAGAGAAGGATAAAAAGTAATCAGTGAGGCAGACTCCATCAGAGGAAGTAAAAGTGAGAGTCAAATACAAAGAAAAAGAGGAAGAGGGCAGGCAGGGTTAGTGGTAAAAGATTATAAATGACTTTGTAGGCCCTATAGCGAATGAGTTTAAATATAAAGTCCAAGGGCCAGATGTGCAATTGATCCAAAGATATAAACTCCATGGAAATGCCTTCTTCTGACCACACACATTTATTTGGAGCAATTTTAGCCTCACACAGTAAAATGGACAAAAATATCAACAAAGAAAAAAAAAAGATTCTGCTTCCTTTGAATGAGAAAGATTTTTCTTGTTTTATTCGTTTTTTTTTTTTTTGATGCACTAATATTTAGGTGTGGATAATTAAAAGGACAATTAAAAAGAACTGCAACAATTCACTGTGTTCAGTGGTTGTTATTGAGGACTGGCTCATGTGCTGCTTGGGGCTTTCAGAGGTTGTTTAAAGGGAGAGTGTGGAAGAATTACTGACATCCAGTGGTAGAGACGGGCATATGAATGATGTTGAATCCAAGCACAGTTGTGAATGGACGGTGGCCATGAGTGGCCAAAATTCTTCCAAACAAAAACACGTTTTCATCTGAGAGTGGATCCTGTCGCCTCAGGTGCAGCAATGACTGCACTACAGGTAACTACTTCAACATTGTGTTCATGTCATGTCTTCTTCTATGTGCGATTTTAAGACGTTGCTTTTCCCAAACGGTACTCTAGCACCTACGAAACAAAGCTGATACTGCAGTTTTAAAGCTCAGAGGGTTCTCGCTTCACACATTGTTATTTGTCCATTGAGAGACACGGTAGAAAAAAGGTATGCCATGCAGCTGCCATGTATGTGGACCCACTACAAGAAGATATTAATGGCTCAATCTACATAACATAAGTAATTTTAGTAGCTATGAGATAGCAAAAGAAACACTGTTTTAAATTATATTACGTTTTTCTGTCTTTTTTTGTCACATGCTGCACTTTTAAGATAAAAAAAAAGCACAAATCTATTTTTACATTTGTGTCTTCCTCCTGATTATGTCCTCATAAAGGTGTACACTCTACTGCACCCAACCCAAGGGTTCCCCAAAGAGCAAAGGGGGTCTGTGATGTTTTGACTGTACAGAGCCAGTGTCATTGTTACAATTAAGGCCATGTCCACCCAGAGATGAGTTGAGATACTTACGTTTCACTGTTGCAGATGAAGTTGAGGTTGCCAGTCCTCCTGCAGACCTGATTTTGATGCACAACCTCACAATTAACTTTCATAGGAAAGATCCTTTACTTGTTACATTTGTACATTGAGTATTTTTCGGTTTATTCTAACAGTACCGAGGCAACCAAACAAAATAGATCTCATTTTACCCACATCACTGCTGCGTTTCTCAATTTTACTTGCATTATAATTATACTTCTCCTTTTCTACTTCCTTACATCATCATGTCTTTGGTTGTGGTGCAAGCATGTTTCCGGAAGGTTTATCAAGAAGTTTTCCTTAATAATGAAACAGTTTGTTAAAACAAGTTCCACTTTGATGTGATACTGTGATTATGCTCTTGAGTTAAAAAAAATATATAGATTTTGTTCCTCTTAGTAAAGCACATTTTTCAACTGAATAGGAAGTGAGGCATAAGACTGATATTCCTGAGTATCTCATTGTGGTTCATGGCACAATGTTGCAATTTCACTGTAAAGCCTCAAAAAGTGTTCATTTGCCAATTTTTCTTTCTCAGTTTCTACTGTAACAGGCTGCAGTTCCTATCATGCTACTGATAACATTTCCACTCTACAGCCATGTGACGACAATGATGCTCGCTATTGGCCTAGCGAATGTTAAACCTCTGACTCCAAGCAGGGGATCGCAAATTTATGTCCCACCTTGCACAATATTTTCCACAGTTTACGTTTTTACGTTGCTCCCACCTGTAAATGGTTAAAATTAAAATGAATTAATACTATTGAGGTCGGCAGTGGTTCAGGTGGGAGAGCAGGTTGTCAAATCCCACTCGCCCCGTCAGTCAATCTGTTGTTGTGTCTGGGTGCACTTCTGGGTGCTCGTGAAACGAGGTAGTCCAGCAAATAAATGGTTAAATACAAGCAGTGTCAGCATCACTGGTATATGAATGTTTGGTGGTGGTCATTGGCATTAGCTGCCATGTTTCCATCAGTTTGCTCCAGGATAGCTGTGGATATACAGTTAGATTACCATCACTATGTGTGAATGAATAACGGACCAAACAAAAGTTAGAAAAAGATGTTATAGAAGAGTCACAAAAAACTAAAATAGGTGTTCTAATTAAGCCCTCACTCCACCACTGACTTATTTATCGGCTAAAGCCTCATTTATGCACTATGTTGAATATACAGACAGGCCTTCTCTCTGTCTTCTGCATCCTTTATGTGCATATATCAATTCGTTATCAGATGTGTCCAGACATGTGGTATGGAGGAATATCACCAGAAACCGCAAGGGCATTGTTGTGAGGTATAGCTCACCAGTAAAAGGAAGAAGCACCAATGTATTAAATGGCTGCACAGACCACCGCCATCTACTGTGCTGCCTCTTTCTGAGATAGTAAATTATCATGATCTCCTCCATTGTCACCATGTTTGCTATTATCTGGAGCTGATGTCAAAGCTTGAGAGTGAACTCTGAATTTTGCACTACAATGTATAGCCTAACAACTTTTCCAGCGTAAAGGACACACAAGAGTATGTGGGCAGAGACAAGTGACAAATCCGAACACTCTCTTGCATCAGCTTTCCTGAGAAACACTGTCATGCGAATCTTTGGTTTGCTTTAATGTAAAATAATCAACTATTATTCCCCCAGAACGGAAAGGTTTAGTTTCTAACCTGATGTTTGTGAGTGGGGAGTTCGATTGTTTTTTCCATATCTTTTCTACCCCAATCCAAAAACATGCAGGTTAGTCATTCTAAATTGGCATTTTGGTAGTTTTAGATCATAAACAGTGCAACATGGTAAGAAAAATATCTTCATGGCCATCCCACTGGGTCACAATTTTTCATGTTCTGCCTGTGACATGGCAGCCAGAGTTGGCTGCATCCACTCCAAGCAATTCTTGTAATCCATCGGATGACCTCGGAAAAAGCAGCCGAGCTCTGCCTGCATCAGGCTGCAACCCAGTTGGAAGTCAGACACCCAGAGCAGCAACACGATCTGATCAATTTTCCAAGATAAAACAGCCTCTGCAGACTCGTAGTTGCGTAACAATCCACCACATTGATATGATAAACAGCAGTGTCAGGCCATAAATCAATCAGTCAGAGGATCTTCATCATGGATGACAAGACATGGCATGGATAAGATGGTGTATGACACTACATCCTCTTTATGGACTACACCAGAAAGGACAGGGTGTGGAGATTTACTGAAGCTCTTTAAAGAGTAAGATATGAATGAACTGGTAATTTTGACTTATGCAAACGAGGAAAAAACATTTCACTTCTGAAATGCAACCAGCAATGCATAAAATTATTAATGGCTTTTATTTATCTTATTAATAAATTTGAGGACAGAATGAATCTAATTTGGCAACAAAGTTTTGGAAAGCCACGCCTGGTAGAATCTGGTGGTTATTTAAACTTAATTTCTTAGTTTTTTTCCCCCGTGTCCTGTTCTGTTGCAGGAAATATCTCAAAAACACATATATCCACTGGCCCGATGTAAAGTTTTCATGACGATGAGGCAAATTGAAGGCAGAATAGAAAACTGGAGTCTTACCCTTTTTTCCCTTCTCAATATCTGCTAGGTGGATTCCAATCAAATTCAGTACGTATCCCCAGTAAATGTCCTGCTCCTTTGTCTCTGAGAATTGTGATGCAACAAATATCAATGTGTTGACACCAAAGTCAGTCCGACATCAGATAAAGAAGGAAGTTTAAGAAGTCAGAAACCAACAAGAGGAAAGTTAAAAAGATTTTGAAATTCAATATATGTATATGTGTCTCGAAGTGGCCATGAATAAATAATAAATCTGAGATCAAAGCTGGCGGAAATGAGCCTGAATGTAAAAGTCCTCTGATTTGCCACAGGTCCTGTTAGCCTCTGGAGTCTTTTTTTCTGCCTACAAGGCAGAGCTCAATTGGAGTTGATAGTGTCAAGTGTGTCTTTGCCCTTGTCTTTGAGTGTGTATTTGTGTATCAAATTGGTCAAATGAAATTTTTCCTTCCAAGCACTGAAATGCCACGGGAGAGAAATTTGTTTCAGCTTGGGCTGAGATAATAGCAATCCTCTGCTGACTGCTGATGATTCAAGTCCATGCAAAAAGACAGATCTGTGTGTGTGTTTGTGATCTCCAGTTGTTAAAAAGAAGAGGTAATATTTTATTTGTAAATTTTCACAAAAAATATCAAGAGGTAAGTCATTCAGATACTGACAATGATGAGAGTAAAACTGATTTTAAATCTTCTACAACGACTCACATTACCCATAAAGTCAGGTGATTGTTTTTTCTATGCAAACATTCAGAAGCATGAAACAGGTAGTTCACATTGCCTTCCCTCTTTCTTGTTTTTCTTCAGAATTTTGCATACATCTTCACACAAACAAAGACACACTGGCGATGTATGAACGCCTATACACACACACACACAAAGATAAACACAAACTCACCACAGCACTTTGTACATCCGCTTAGTTGCATAAACAAAATGTAATAATTATGCAAATACATGCACATATGCAAATGTAAAAGCGGTCATTCCCCCCCATACACTGTGACACAGACAAACACACACATACCCAGCACATGCTCATGCATGTGCAGCAATGAAAATGCATGGGCAGCCATATGCAGAAAGCAGACACACTCATGCACATGCTGCCGCTGCCATATGCTATCTATCTCTCTCACACACACTCACAGAAGTGAGGAGCTAGACCTTCATCTCTCCAACACTTCCACATATGTGAAGTCACCAAGCTTGTTTCCATGGAAACCTAAGGGGCAAGATGCCAAATGAAGACTTTGAGATTGTGTATCTGTCACAAAATATCCACCTGTACCTGCATTCACAGCAGCATAATGCACAAATTCACATACTTAATTTTTTCTTAATTTGATTTTTTTTTTTTTTACCTGGTGAGTTGATGTTTAATAATGCAGAGAAACACTAGAATTATATCTGGAGTATCTGTAGACTAATCAGTAACAAATGAACATGTATTATACAGATTTCCTCATGCCAGAAACTAACCTAAATTATGACTGTGTGTCTTTTTGTCAAACAGCTGTGTCTGTATAACAACTGACCACCTAAACTCACCGAGCACTTTATTAGGTACAGCTGTTCAGCTGCTTGTTAACACAAATATATATTCAGCCAATCACATCACAGTAACTCAATGCATTTAGGCATGTAGACATGGTGACGATGACTTGCTGAAGTTCAATCTGAGCATCAGAATGAGGAAGAAAGAGGATTTAAGTGACTTTGAACGTGGCATGGTTGTTGGTCTGAGTATTTACTGGAATTTTCACGAACAACCATCACTAGAGTTTACAGGGAGAATGGTCTAAAGAAGAGAAAATATCCAGTGAGCAGCAGTTGTCTGAACCAAAATGTTTTGTTGATGTCAGAGGACAGAGAAAAATGGGCAGACTGGTTGGAGATGATAGAAAGGCAACGGTAACACAAAGAAGCACAGGTTCCAACCAAGGTATGTAGAATAGCATCTCTGAATACACAACACATCAAACCTTGAACCACTCGTTTGTGCCAATGCAACTATGAACAGAAAACTGAGGCTACAATTCACACAGACTCACTGAAAGTGGACAATAGAAGATGGAAAAACGTTGCCTGCTGATGAGTCCCCGTTTCAGCTCCACATTCAGATGGTAGGGTCACAATTTGGTGGAAACATCATGAAAGAATGGATCCATCCTGTCTTGGTAGTCCTACCGAGTCTTTGCTCTGTCATTCTACACCAGCTAGAAGCATCTCCCTTCTTGATTCTGGGACTTCCAACCAGAACTCAATACAGATGTTCCAGTATACTATTCCAGTCACCTGGTTATGTCATTCCATCCATGCACCTGCCTGCATCTTACACCCTGCTACTATTTTGTTTGATGCAAGTTATGGACGGGGGAGCTCTAACCTAAACGTAAAATATAACACAGGAAGAAACCAACAATTGACAAGACAGGATGAGACAATACAAGAGACAGGACAGACAAACAAATTGACTGGAGAATCTGAATTGGAAAAGAAAAGGAAACAAATTGTGTGGGTGAGAGCATGTATATGTGTGAGTGTGTTTGAGGGTGTTATTAAATATAAATATACATGGATTAAGTGCTATGGTTGGGTTGAATTTAGGAAGGTTATGAATGGATTCCAGTTTACTTGTATGGCTGACATATAGTTCTTGTTGTGAGCATTATTCTTTTCCACTGCAATAAATTCTGATATTAGGTTAGTCCATTCAGTGATGGAGTTAGAGTTAGCAACAGTTAGATAAATGACTTAAGGAATTTGGATGGGATTTGTTGTTCGGAAAAATCTCAAAGAAGACAGAGTGGTGCTGATGCTGGGACTCTGCAGGTCAGAATGGAGGAGAATGTTTCAGTCATTTGGATCCATAGAGACTGAACGGGTTGATGGAGCCAAATGGCTGAAAGTTGTTGTCTGTGTGCCCTAAAGTGCACTGAGAACAAATATATATGTTAGCCAGTCCCATTTTCAACATTTTACTGAAAATAAATTTATATGGTATCATCTTTAAGTAAGTGCTAGATGTCATGGAGAAGGTGTTTTTATAGATTCTGTTGATAAAAATGGAAGAGGGAGCCAGGTCATTTTCCCACTTGGATTTTGGGAGTGTTATTGTAGTATTAAAGCCGGAGATGAGCATGTATAATTATAATTTATGATAGATATGTTTCTTGTGATTATTGATTTTGATCAATAATCACACTTCCATTATTGGAGATGGTTGCAACGTTTTATTGCTTAGGCAGATTTTTTTTTCTTTAATTCTTGATTTTAATTGTTGATATTGTAAAAATTGTGTTTTCTCAACTCCATATGTCAGCATCAGTGGGTGAAATGACATGAATTGATTATCTGTGAACAGGTGGTGGAGGTGTGTGATTCCCTTTTGGTTCCCAGGTGGAAAAATAAATAAATTAGTTTTGCACCATGAAGGTTGGATTGTGCCACAGTGGGGTGAACCTGATTTGGTTAGTTTTCCACCAGGCTGTCAGAGTTGTTGAAATAGTGATGAGTTTGCTGATAGAACAAAGGTAAGCTTTCATCCTGCATAATGTGCTTTTGACTTTGTTGTCCAGTTGAGTGAAATCCTGCTGTGCTGCTCCAGCAGTATTTAATTCCACATCTTTGTGTAGTGAAGCATAACAACTCCAGCCCCAAACACAAATGAGTCAACTCTTAAAGATGATAGTCAACTGTACGCCATTCCCACTCATCGACTAATAGATTAATCATACACATCCCTATTTCTTACTTTGATCGTATGTTTGTTTGTTATTTTGCCCAACCTAAAGCTACAGAGCTCCACTTAGCCTTTGTGATCACACATCTCTAATAAACATCCATAGAATTCTTGACATCTCCATGGCTTCTTGAGACCTGAAGAGGATCGTTTTACAAATTGCGGAGAGACCTTTTTGACTTGGATTGATGCTGTTACTGACACACTCTGCTATCACTGTTATCACTTCATGTGGGCAATGTGCAGGTTTAATATTGTGAAACGGTCTATTCCAAGCCAAGAGCTGGTTTGGTCTCAGTTTGTAAATATAACAGAAACCAGAATGGAAAAAAACAAAACAATGGACTCGTATGTGACTAGAGCCATGGTTGCCAGAGGAAAACTAACTGACGACTGTTGCTAAGCAATATTTGACACTTTGAGGATGGAGCAATTTAATAGGATGAATGCTGCATAAGTGGCAAGAGCAGTATTTTTGCAAATTGGAAAAAAAGGGGGAAAAGATAATACAGGATCATGTCTGATTTATAATACCTCAAACTGAATTGGCTCCTCATGTTTCTGGCTTTTGGGCTTCTTTTTAGCAAACACAAAACATCAGTAAACAGATTTTTTTGTCAGCCTGTAGTTTGTAGTAAGGCGCTTGAACTGGTGCGTCTCCGCTGTTACAGCAAATTTCAGTCTTTTTCGAACACTTCCAGAGATTTCCTCTCCTAATCACCGGATTTTGAAGACCAAGATATGAGTAACGGCTCCACTCGTTCTTGTTTGGTGCAGCTCTTGATTTCTCACACCTCTCACTGTACCAACCGAATTCTCAATGGAACAAATTTTTGAAATGGAAAATGTTTTCATGTGTGGGTTTCAGCTCTGCTAGAAGGCGCTCAGAGAAGCTGCAAAACCCTTCAGCCTATTTTTTTCCTTTTCTTTTTTTTTTTTTTTCCAGGTGAGTGAGCGTCAGGGGAGATAAGCCTGTCACAGTCTCCCTGCAGACTGAAGCACGAGGAGCACATCTCAAACAGCAGGACGACTGGCCAGCAGCGATAGCCGGCCAACATCTCTGTGAGACAGCTGAGGTGGTGGAAGTGGGGGGGGAGCAGGCAGAGGCGCATCAAAAACTTGGCTCACTTTCAGAGAAACTGAGACACTCAGCAGCCGTATCTGTGACAGAGCCGGCGTAATTGTTTTCCCTCCAAACAAGATCCACTTTGTTGTCAAAGTAGAGAATAAAACAGGTGATTGATGGAACTAAGCAATAAGTAATGGTGCATTTGAGGTTTCACCAGAGACCGGAAGCTTGATATTTGCTTTAACAGCCATTTGTATTCATGATATGATGGCACTACACAAACACTGTGCATGTTCTGTCAATCTTCATCCTTGTTGGAAGGATCCTTGACGAGTCTTGCATTGTATGTCACTTATACTTGAGATATTCTTAATTGTTATCTTACATTTTGACATCCATCCGTTTTCTATACACACTTAAGCCAGTTTTGGCTCATGGGGATGGGGCTGGAGTTTATCCCATCTGCCTCTGAGCAAGACACAGAATACACCAGAGACAGGTCAGCAGTCCATTAAAGGGCCAACCCAAAGACAAATGAGACAAACAACAATGCACAATCACACTCACCCCCTATAAAGTCCATTTAGAATCACTAGTTAACAAAGTGTTCATGTTTTTGGGCAGAGTACCTGAAGAGGACCAGTTTGTGAAGCAACTGTGGGAGGAAAGAAGACTGCAGATACGTCCTCTATGTGTCCCCAAATAAACTGTATCCACCTCTAACATATTGGATAAGGCATGAAGGCTTAGAGAATCAGATTTTGTGCTATTACAGCCACAAATAGAACATGTCAGGTCTGCTATGTCAGCAACAATAGCAAAACACACCCAAGCTGAATTTTCTCTTTGCCTCTGCTGTCTTCTCCACCTAGCTTGTGCTAACTTCTTACCTTCTCATTTCATCAAGTCCCCATGCAAATAAGTAGTAAAGCCCAACCTAGCAGGTTGTTATGATTGGTTCTTACTGTAATTGAGGTGGTATATACAGGCTGTCTGATTACGCCTTTCTGACCCCGTAGATGATGTTCTGAAGATTTGAATCCAGAAACCCTCAGCCAGTGCTGATCAGGGCTCTGGATTAACACCTGCCAAATGTGGATTACAATTCAATATGGGTGGCGGGTGATTAATCTGTGATCGGTCTTTGAAACAAATGAGAAGAGCCGAATCTCGATGCATGTTTGAATTTTCAACCTCTAATGCTCAATTGGGAAGGGTGGGACTTTAGCTTGATGGGGACACCATACAGCCAGTTACATGCAAGGAAAGATTAGGATCTACCATTATGTGAAAGAAGGAAGGGGGTGCAGATGCTTCAAAGATGTATCGGTACAGGTTAGGTATGGAGCGACAGAGATTTAAATGCAAGGCGTCAGGAAAGAATGAAGAAATGTGTGAAAACTGAAAAAGAACAAGGATCCCAATTACAGGCTGAAAATGTGAGTGCAGAATTTGTAAAATGAAAATATATATCCCTTTATTTAAAGTGTCATTATGTTGAGACTTTGGCCTTTATCTGCTTGATTTGTTTCTGTGTTCAGTTGTTCATTTGAGGGTTTGATTAATATGTTCAACAATAGTAATTAGATTTTTTCAACAACAAAAAAAAAACCCATTGAAAATAAGGCTTTTATGAGAACACTTCATTTAAAAAGAAAATGCTTACCAACACTCAAACTATTCATAATTGCTAAGTTAGTCAAAAGAGATGCTCTGATTGATACTAAATGAATTTGGGAGCCGGAAGAATAAATTCTTAGGGAGCTGATTTTTTTTAAAAAGTTGGACCGTGCATCTAGTGCCCCTTTCACACTAGAACCTACTCAGCCCAGCCCGGCCCAGCCTTCATTCAGCCGACACCACACCGCCCCGGTTTCGTCTGTTCACATTCCAGTCGCGGCCGTCCTCGGTGTGGGCGGGGTCCTCATAGCGAGGTTTCATGAAGTCATTTGTTCGCGACACACGCGCACACCGCTAACAAGCTAAGGAACGTCCTCACTT
>JAOXYM010000008.1:26458515-26470376 GCA_028567055.1 Leptatherina wallacei
TGCAACCTGGTTAATGACGAAACACAGGATGATGTGGAGAACCTCAAGATGGACAGGCGTTCAATACTCTGCAGTATCGGGTGATTTCAGGCTGAAATGTGACATAAGTATGAAGCACCTTGTGAAGCTGCAGATGCTTCATCGGATTTTGTTTGTACATCTAGAACTCGGGGAAACTGCTGAACATGAGCGACTAAACTACCCTTAACAAGCCACCACTAGAGGTAGCCAAGATGGTGATGTATCTTGACTGGTGCAGGTGATGTGGATGGCTTTGCACCCTACAAATGTATAGGGGGGCTCTTACGTCACATGGGAACCCGGCCATCCCAGGCTCCAGTTCCCTTTAAATGTGTTGTTTTGTTTAAGCCTTTATCCTAGAGAGCAGCCTCACTGCAGGCTGGGCTCCAGCCACAGATGACCTCACCAAGCAACATCACGCCAAACAGCATTCAGCTAATGAGAGGCCACCGCAACTAGTTAAGACAGCACAGATGAATGAGTCTTTGTCTTATCTTTGCTATAGGAGGAATTTCAGCTCCCCTCTCTGTTTGGGTGAAGTATTTGGTAGTTGTTGTTCTTTTTTAAGAGACTTTAACTGTGTTTGTGGAACTGCAGCCTTTGGGGGTGGGGTATAAAGCGAGTGGTTTTAACCATTGCATAACTTCTACATGCCTCTGCGTCTCTTACTCGAGTACCAGAGATGTTCCTGCCGAGCAATTCAAACCGATTCATCTCAGCTTATTCATTAAAGTATCCTTCCCTCAGACAGGGACGAAGGAAAGGCCAGCTGGGTGGATTATTCTCTCCACTGACAAGGATACAGTTGAGAGTATAATAAAGTGTTTTAGAGAAAAAAGATATAAATGATAGTGAGATGTTCCCAGTAATTCAGTTTGAAACATTACAAGGTACGTATAGTCTAATTCCCTATTTGGCCTATTTGGGTTAAACTAAAGTTCGTTCTTTAGTAGCCAATGCTGACTAACTGTAGCTAACACTTGGTCTGTATTATTATCACACTGTATGAAGACCTGCGATGCAGTTTAGTGCTTTAAAGTGTCAGCTCACTCCTTTTTAACTCGTGTTCGGAAAATGAAACCAGAGAGTCAGGAACTGGAGAGTTCATCATCTTAATTGAAGTTTTAGAAGCTGTTATTTGTCTAGTTTTTATCATGAGTACGGGATTGGTGATTCATATATTCAGCAATTCATGTCCTTGATTTTGATTTTAGTACGTCTGTGGCATATCATATTCCTATTTTTAGTACTTTCCTTTGCTTTCACTTGGTACTTTTTCTTTAACCCTCGTATATACTATTATAGTAATAATGTCCGTTTGTAACCAATATTTCTAATTCATATGAGACCCCATGGCTCAATGAGATAAAGGTTGAATAAAAAATGTGAAAAAATAAAATGAAAAGATGAAAACTTTAACGATTTCTGCATGAGATATACATATTTGCCAATTTCCTATATAAAACAAGTAAACTAATCTTTCTCCTGGTCAGACTCATCAAAGGTTGCAGCATTAAATATAGCTTTTAAATAGATTTAAACAGATGATGTTAATAAAGATATAAAATAAACTTCCCACTGACAATTTATACAGTTGAAGTGACAGAATGATGACCGTATACAGTAGCAGTAATACTGTCATCGTCTCAGATAAATTAAGATGAACTCTCCTTGAATACACAATAAAGTTTCTTGGGTAACTTTTGGCTCTCAGTTATGGAGCTGATTTGTTTGTGATGTAAAACAGATGTGACCCAGATGACATAAATCAGCTTTACATGGGTCACAATACATATTGTTCAGACCGGGTGTGGCTCAAAGATAAAGCAGACATCAGGTCATGCCGGATGAATATGTGGCCGGATAAAGGCAGCCACACTCATCCTGAGTCTACACCATCATTCAAGACCAAATGTGAGCCAAAGAAAACTTCAGATGTGGGCTGCGTTTCAGCTTAACAGTCTTAACTTTAACAAAAGAGAGAACTTAAATTCAGAAGGGGAGCTCTCAAGCCACAAAATGGAGCAAATTTAAAGTTTTTTTTTTGCGATGATAACCCAAACAAAGTGTTTAAGTTTAGGCTGCGTCAGGTACTGATGACTAAAATTTTTAACAAAAGTAATTCAGTAAAAGTCAGTGAAATCAGGAACTATTATGGAAATTATGAGCTAAAAACTCCGCAAATTATTAGTTTTTAGCATACAATGCGAACATCTGTGAGTGAATGCACTGACGTGT
Organism: Leptatherina wallacei; assembly: GCA_028567055.1. Taxonomy (NCBI): domain Eukaryota; kingdom Metazoa; phylum Chordata; class Actinopteri; order Atheriniformes; family Atherinidae; genus Leptatherina; species Leptatherina wallacei. Next base: position 26,460,775 of record JAOXYM010000008.1, read on the forward strand.
TTGGCTGCTTTTGTACAGACAAAACTAAACATGTATGGAGTTAAAGAAAAATAAAAAGTATTTCCCCACAATGTAGATGAAAGCCTGTCATCACTCTTTGCATCTAGCTTTAAAGTAAAAAAAGTTTTTTTCCAACATTCGTAGTTATTTTACAGCTGAAGAGGATGTGAACGGAATATTTATAAACTTTATACATCAAATCTCTGAGGGAGCATGCAGCCTGTCCAGTTTGAGTGACCCCAGACTCAACTTTAGTCTGTAAGGAGGCTTCTTCAGATTCCTGTGAAGCAGATCACAGCCTAGCTGTGATTCTCCTTGACAACAGGACTGGCAGGATGCCTTTGCTGCAGAACTAATGCACCTCTATGCATCTCTAAATTTCTACTTCTAAGCAGAGCCATGAAGAAATAAGCAGAGACAGAGCGACGGGTTGGGAGCACTGACCCTGTCATTTTGTGGCACTTTGTTACTAAATAAACACACAGTGTGAAGTTGTGGATTTTGCCTGAAAAATTAAAGAATTCTGATGGGGACTTGACAAAAAGTTCTTTTAAAAAAGCATATTTTCTTATTTTCAACTTTAATTTAATCATGAAAGGGATTAGAAGCCAAAACTGGGTCTAAGTCTAAGCTAATTGCTAACGCTAATTAAGCAAACTACTCCTGCAGAAGCTCCAGAAGCTGACCTAGAGTCTGTTCAGCTGCTGCCTCTTTACCAATCACATACATCACACAGCTCTTCATCCCCAGCCTCCTCCTCCTCCTCTCCCTTGGTTCAGAAAGTTACAGAAAAGCAGACTATGGTTAGTGTCACAAAAAGACTGCAACACCCACAATGCACCTGACCAGAAAGTACCTTTCCTAGAACAAATCTCACAGCAGCTGGTGGAAAAGATACATTAGATGAATTAAGACAGTGGTTTTAACTTATTGTTTTGACTGTATTCTTGTTTTGTTTTGTTTGGTTTTGTTTTTTATTTCTATTTTTTTCTATGTGCTTACATTGGGAAGTTCAGAATCTGCTTTGCGGTAGGAGAGCAGTCTGTAGGTGCTCAGATTGTGCTCAAAGCTCCTGCAGATGGAAAACAGAGTTAGCCAGAGTTCACAATGATTTCTATTGTGTGCCTGAAAGCGTTCAGAGTCAATCGAGAATCAATGCAAGCACATTTTAAACAGAAGCATGCTGCCAAAACAAGCACATGGATGATTTCTGTGTGCAGTCTAAAAGACAAAAATCTTGTGTTGTAAATCGTACAAGGACTCGCTACTCTGATGAACGATGCTACATCTCTGTTAGCATTGCTTTTAAATTTGTCGTTGTTTTGTATTAAACCTACCTGCCGCGAAGTCGGACTGCCTCGTCAAATTTCTTCTCATCCATGGCCTTTTGTACCTCCTGGGTCTGATGACAAAACAAAAACAGAGCTGCTTCACCGAATACAAACTTTGTTTTTTTTCTGTTGTGCCTGTTTGTGTGCATCTGCTTGTTAAGCTGCAGGCACGTGCTGGGTGAAGTTATGGTGACTGAAAGCACCGTAGCACAATGACCCTGCACCCTGCAGGAGCTTTAACCTGAATCTTATCGGGAAAAGTGTCTATTTATTCCTTAAAATCCTGGGGATTACCTGCAGTGTTACAAATGTGGTAACTTTCATGGCTTTGTCGTAAACACTGCATCAGTTACTCTTGGTAGAAGAGACTCAACAAGACTTCTCAGTGAATGTACGGTTTGCATTTACTCTGTAACACATCAGGAGTCGAAGATGTGACATAACTGAAAAGGCAGTTAAATAATGCTTGATTAAAAAGGTTATTTACTGATGATGATCCCAAAATAACAGAAATAAAGGAAGTGGCAGCCATGAAAATGCTACATTTGGAATGGCCATAAAGATAAGAGGAGTCAAGATGCAGGGATGAAGGTCCCCTTTACAATGTCTGCCACATCCGCTACTGGTTTCCACCACAGTGTTATCAGCAGGATGTCTGTAACAATGGGTTTTAGTGGATGTGAATGGAATTACCAATGAAAAACCTGTTTTCAACATGAGCTAGTAAAAAAATTGAAAGCGAATACAGTAAGTCAAGGTGTTGTCAGGGTAAGCCTGTAGCTCAGTGAAATTTTATTTTGTGTAAAAGGACTAATTTGTCCTTGGTTGTGTTTAACGAGCCGATGACTAAGAGAGAATCCAAGGGACCTTTTTTTTTCCCCTTTGTTGGCAACCGCACTCAGTACGATGCTCTGGGAGCTTTGTGATTGCATGTTAACATAACATCTTCTTGTAACCCACGTTATTCTCAATAATATGTGAAAAATACCTTCACACTGATCAATATGCTCACTGGAGCACTTGTAAACTGATCTGTGCATAAATACAGTTTTGTCTGTATGTACCAGGCAATCCGTGCACACATATCTAATGATATGTATGCACAGAAGCCTTTTTGAACATGAAAGTATTAGATTTATAAGGGTGAAGGTAAAATATTTGTGTGCAAATATCAACTTTTGCACATTTTTGTAATTTGTGTGTGTACATTTGTTTGTGTGAAATTTCTAGATTTTTGTGTTTGCATTTGAACACACATTTCATTTACGCACAAAATGGTTTATACTGTTTACAAACCATATATTACACATGAATAGCTACTACAGGGACTTCTTCAGTAGTTGAATGACTATATAGAGTCAAATGTGTCTAATTCTTGTTTAACTTGAGCTTTGAATTATATAAATGTATGAGATGTTTCAGGCATTTCACTCACACGACCAAATTGTTGAGCCTTGGGGCCTTTAATGCTGCTGTTAACAGTAACGGTGCACTTTGACATGTAATAGTGAGGCTATTAATACTATAGTGTGTACTGCATACTTTGTGTCTGCAATACACACACTCTTACCATCTGAACACACTCCATAAGAGGAAGTCGAACAGCCTGGTTGCCAACTAGAGACACGACGCAGGCCGGGGTGTTGGCGGATGCCTCCAGTAACGCAAGCACTGCCTCCACGCCCATACGACTAGCCTGCAGAGAGTATTACGTTAGAGGGAGTTTTTGGTTTTCCTACTAATCTGTCATCTCGCAACAGGAAATTCAGCTTTTAATTTCTGAATGATTGGCACTTACCAGGATCCTGTCAAAGGCCGAGGGGGTCCCACCTCTCTGCACATGGCCCAAAATGGTGACCCTGGTGTCGAAGCCCAGGCAGCGCACTACCAGCTGGTCATAGAGATAAAGAGGAATAAAATGGTTGCAAATACAAACGACAATGCTTTAATAATCACATTCAAGCATGTATCAGTACAATACGAATGTGGGAAATCATAAAAATGAGTGTCAAACAAGAAGCAGAGGGGAGAGATCATGCAAAACATCTCCTGTCATGTCAGTTTGTGCCAAAGTTTACTTCCAAGAGCAAAAATAGGGTGCAAAAAAGGGCAAATGGAGTAAGAATTTAACTTATAATGAAGAAAAATGTAATGAAACATGCATAAAAATGCAAACGATTTACAGACATAAGGTAGAGGAAGTCATGGAGTGTGATTCCAGGGTGAAGGAAATCAACATCACAGCACGAGAGGGAGAAACATCCATGCGTCTGTGGGAGAATTTGTGCATCCACGACTCAACGAGGCTTCTCCACCGTACTTACGTCCTTGATCAAATCGGGGGTTATTGCCTTGTTGTGGCAATCAATGGCACCCTCGGCTACAATAATAATGTTCAGCCTTTTCTTATCGGCACGGTTCTGGAAGGATATAAAAAGAACAAACATTTGAAAACATGACAGAAAAAAGTTTTGCGCAGCCAAAAGCTGGATCGGACAATGGAGGAGGATCTCGGAACAAGCATAGAGAAAACTCTACCTTGACATTTAGCTGGTGTGAGCAGGCGTTTGCCACATTCTGGGAGAAGTTTCATATCCACAGCTAAGCGTGGCAGTTTTGTTGCTAAGGAAGCATGTTAGAAAAACAGAAAGTCCAAAAATACATGAGAATCTGACCTGTGATATAATGAATTCTGTCCCGTTTTACTTGGAAAAGAGGTTTTAGACTAAAGGTGAATTTGAAAAGAATTGACTAGTTTTTTGTTCATTTATGGTCAACTTTTCCCCATAAATAAAGCATCTGAGAAATAAGAGTTTTAAACTTATTGCAAGATTTCTAAGCAATTGGTTTATAGTTTGCAGTCTCCCTAATCTTTTCCCAGATATGCACATTACTGGCATCAACTATAACCATTTTATTGTAGTCAAGATATCCGATTTATTGATATTAGTTATAACACATTTAAGATATTCCTTTCTGAAGCCAGCAGAATCCTTATTCATGCCTAAACAAGAATACAAATATGGTTATCTGTTCTTTAATCTTACTTAATTGCACCAATTAGGTTTAAAAACTCCACTCGGCACCTTTAAAAAAAAGTTAGAAATGCTAATTTTCTGTTTTCCTATCAATCAACACTAAGCATTAGTTGCTGATGCCACATCTTTTCCCAGGATAAATTAGTTACTATATTGTTTTCTGCTTCTGCTGTGGTGAGTCACTGAGATAAACACAAAACTGAGTAGCCATGATTTTTCTGCTAACTCTGAAATGCCTCAGCTGCTAGTAAAACATAAGCAAACATAAAAGGCTCCAGTGTCTCTTTAAAGTGTGGCTGTTTGAAATAGTCATTTATTTAATGGGTGCACGTGCTGCCAAGTAGCCATTTAAAATGAGTAGCATGGTTCTCACATCAACCACACCTCCCTAAATACCAGAGTTGCTGGTGTATCGTAGCTTCGATCTGCTGGGTTGTTTGCTTCTGTATGTACATAAGTTACACATTAACATAAAAAACCCACATAGGCAGTGGTAGACCAACAACTGTGGCATCTTGGTCTGAAGAAACTCTTGTAGAATTAAAAACTTTAGATAATGAAACATCCAGTCAGGATGGGACTTAAAATGGAACAACTGGGAGGAAAGTTTGAACAGTCAGTGATGGATATGAGGCTTTAAAAGTGGCCAACCTGCAAAACTATTCAATAGAGACTTCTCTCAAAATGTGGCAAGCATCCGGACTTTGCTTCTCTGAGACTTTGTGTTCACTTCATGAGGCATATTCATGTCCACCAGCTGGTCCAGCTTCTGATTCCCCTCTGCTTCAGTCTGAAACTGAGCTCTACTCACATCCTTTACAACATCAGAGGAAATGGGTTGTCCTTCTCTGTCAATGGCTCCTTCAGCAACTATGATAATGTTCAATCTGGAACCTCGAGATCGACTCTAGACAATGACACACACACTAACCATGTTATATCTAAAGGGAAATGATGGACCAGTGTATTACAAAGGCAGTTATTAGTGCTATCTTTTCAAAGTAAAAGTTCACTTCTAGTCAAAGACATGTGAAGTAATTTAAAGGTTTTGGTTCAAGTCCCTCCAGTTAGTGTTTTACAGGAAAATCCTTATTACAGGCAGATCAGTGTGTCTCATGGAGAAAATTCGGCACAGTTGGATTCATGGGTTCAGATTTAATCCTCAGTGTCACTCATCATCACCATGGAAACTTTAGTCTGTGCTAACCTTTAACACTTAACATGCGAACTTTCTTACTTCAAATAGTTTGGAAATGACCTTCTAGCCCTCCCTGATTGATGGGCGGCAACAGCTGCTTCTCTAAGATCGATCATTGACGTCTGATGTCTTTCCTCCTTGACTTGTGAAAGCCCACATCTGAATGCCGCAGAGCAAGAAATGACCGAAACCTTTGCTTTTAAAGAGGTGTTTGTACTTGCTGATGATCAATCAGTCAAATGGATTTGACCTGTCTGCTTCTTTCTGTCTTAATTCCAATGGAAGCGGGAAAAGTGTGAAACTATATTTCCACACATTGCTTCAGCATTGTGGCTTAGATTTGAAGTAAAATATGACAGCGGGAACTTTTTTCACTCTGCATTTACATCAGGTGACCTGGTAAAGAATGTTTGGACAGAGAAATTGTATTTGAAATTTTCGTCATTGTTTTTAGATATTTGTTTGCCTGAAGATTTAATGACCATGCACTTTATTGAACTGTGGCGCAATGGACAGTGCATTGGACTTTTAGCTGCAGGTGTGGGAGAGATTCAAAGGTTGTGGGGTCGAGTCCCACCAGAGTCAACTTTTGACAGGAAATACAACTCTGTATATCTCCTAAGGATACAGTCGTCCTCAAAATCATTCATAAAATGTGTATTATTACTTTTGTCAGTTTCAGCTTATTTCAGTGACAGCAGTTTTTTTTCCTTCTTTAATGGGAGTGTATGAATCATTTTGAGGACAATTGTAGATGTATATCTGGTCCTTATTGAAACATGGCGCAGTAAACAAAGTGTTGGACTAAACATTTGAGAAGTTTATCCAAAGATTGTGGGTTGGAGTCCTACAAGAGTCAATGTTTTTTCAGGGTAAAAGCTTCTGATCTGAGTTTATCACGTTTGAGTCAACACAGTAGACCATCTGTTCCCTGAAGCATTATTTAGACTACAGTGCACAGCTCAAAATGTGGTCCGTGATGTATTGTTCACTTTACACAGTTCTCACCGTGTGACTAATCAGTGGCAGAGAGTCATGTACAACAAGCTTTTTCACCAGGGTAAGTACTGAACAGGTTTTAATGTTTCTAGTTTAACCTGTTAAAGATTTCTGGACTAAGAAACTGTATGTGCAAATTTCTATTCCACATATTAAACTGGTATTTTTGAGAAATTCATGACCACCAACATGCAGATGTAAGGGCTCTGTGGCGCAATGGACAGCGCATTGGACTTCTAGCACCCTGATGGGAAGTAATTCAAAGGTTGTGGGTTCGAGTCCCACCAGAGTCAATTTTCAGAAAAAAGTCCTTGTTTTAAAAAGGATTCTGTAAATCTCCTGGAGACAGTACAACAAAACAGGATTCACAGGCTGCTCCAGGTTTAATCCTCAGTGTCATGAAGGTCACTCCCTCCACGCAGGGAACATCACTATGGAAACTCAGTCTGTAAACATAGCAAGATTCTTTTTTCCTGTCTGTCTCAAGTCTGACCAGCACCTTGTCTTAAACAGGGTCTGGTTAAAAAACTAAAGCTTAAATATTCCCTAAATAAAAGACAAGATGACTTCTTTTCTTGGCACTTGAAGACTTTTCACTTCTTGTCCGTAAGTTTTCTTCAGTTCTGACTGACTGGTGCGGAGTTTCAGGCGTATACTGTAAGCAGTTGTTGGGATGTCCACAGCGTTCTAGAGGTTTCTCAACCTCTACTGTTACCGTTATTGCCATCGTTACTTATTATCTTAACATGAGCACTGATACAAAATAATTTCTCCTGGGGAATTAATGAAGTATTTCTGAATCTGAATAAGGTCGTTGTCACCTATGAGTTTTTCACCTAGCCAACCACCTTGTTTTGGTCAAAATATTTAAGGTGTGAATGGCTGTGAAACTGCCTGAGGAGGAGAAACAAGGCTGTATTATAGTTGCTAGGTAGGTGATACTTTACTGGGCCATTAGAATTTATCTAAGTACTGGGTTACCATTACCTGGATGGTCTTTATCTCAACATATGTCACATCATTGCAAAAGTTTCAACAGTGACTACATGAGAATAACAACCAAACACTGACCTATGGACCATTTAATCATAAAAAAATACCTAAATCAATAAATAAATACTCTAGTGTTGCATCTATACATAAGAGAAAACTCAGCAAAGAACCTTAAGAAAACATAGATATCTTAAATAGCATATGTAAGCATTATATTACTGCCAGCCTCTTGGAAAGACAGTTGTTCCAATTTCTTTCACCACATTTTTGACAGATACAAAATAATCATTTTGCACCATGTTGATTTAAAAAGAGCTATTCGTCAAACATGCATATCTTGGCATGTTTTCCATCACTATACTTAAAAAAAGAGAAAAACTAGACGAGTGGAGAATGAAAGCAGATGTAGCAGTCCTTTTTCAAAGGTAAGGGTAGTCATGAAAGTGGAAAATGCTCACAGTCTAAAGGCCCATTTATGCTCTATGCAAAATACTGATTTTGGAGCATATTGTCCATTTACGTTCTTAATTTGGTCAATTTTTGAGACCCTTGTGGATGCGTACCCTGACGGAGCAAACGTAGTAGTACCACCAGAAACCACGGGAGCAGTGTTGAGCACTAGTATAGTTGACATGTGACCAACAAAAGAAACAAAGAAGAAGAAGCTGCCACAATGTATTTAATGGCTGCACAGACCATCGCCGTCTACTGCACTACCTCCTTTTATGTCACTTTTAACAATCTACGTCATCATGATCTCCTCCACCATCATCATGTTTGCTATTGTCCGAAACTGACATCAGAACTCAGAGATGAACTCTGAACTCTGCGCTGCCCTCTGGTGGATGTATTGGCTAACAACCATACAAACGTAAGAAATGCATGAAAGTATGTGTAAAATGGGCAGACCTATTTACGTGCATAAAATGAGCATAAATGGCCTTTTACATGTTACTTGAAACTAAATTTGAACCCATATCCATTTTTTCGTTTCTCTAACCTGTTAAATGCAGGTTCTTGTGGATTCAGAAAATCCTTAAATGATCTTTTTTCTGGAGTGAACTACTGCAAATTAGCTGTTCTAAGAATCTGTGGCAATTGCATGGGTTTAATATACACATGGGGCTCTGTGGCACAATGGACAGCACATTGGACTTCTAGGGAGGGTAAGAAATTCAAAGGTTGTGGGTTCAAGTCCCACTAGAGTCAGTGTTATTTATTTAGCAGTTGTCACTGTATTTCATCACAAATTGCAGAAAATTCTGTGCTGCTGCTACTACCCCTTCAGTTGTGTGGGCTTGTATTTCTCTGGGTAAGTTTTCAATGCAAAAGGACAGACATGTACAGTATGTATATGTATAGTGCACAGGCTTGAGCTGGAAAAGCCAGACTACAACCAAATCTTGCATAAGGCTGTGCAGTGACATGAACAAACTCTGTAGTGTGAAAGCAGCACATTGGACTTCTAGTTAAATCCTCCAGTCCCACTGTAGTCAATCTTCAATCAGCTTAAATAACTTAATGTACGGACTCTGGTTAAATTAAAATGTAACTAATGTTCAGTCTTATAAGTTGAGTTCTACTTGCTGATGTGGCTTTTATTTGGGAAGCGAACAAATCTCATTGTTAATGGACAAAGATCATCTCAAAACTGAGTCAACCAATCCCTGGAATTATGAAACAAATCTTGACCAGATGCTGTTTCAGTCACAGCTCAGTGGCTCTGTGGCACAATGGACAGCGCATTGGACTTCTAGGCAAACAATTGAGGAGGAATTCAAAGGTTGTGGGTTCGAGTCCCACCAGAGTCAGTTTTATATCAACTTGTGAGTTTTAATATTAGCCAGCTTTTTAGATTATGCTCAAAATCACAGCCACAACAAATGACACCCCTGATTTGCATAAAAGCATTAAGTGTAACAAAGTTCTCTGACAGCAATCCAAATTTTAGAATATGCATTTTCTCCATTAACTCACTGGCTGCCAAAGACGTCTTTTGACGTCTTTTCAAATCCGAACGTTCACTGCCAAAGACGTCAAAAG
>JAOXYM010000008.1:26491954-26523418 GCA_028567055.1 Leptatherina wallacei
GATGCATTGCGCAAGTTTAAATGCTAAATACTATTATTTTCTTTCCCCAACAACCTCTCTATTCTATGCAGTTGCCTCTATAGTACTGTTTCTGCATGCTCAATGAGAGGAATTCGGGTTCCCGTGCAGTCTTGTGACATTTTTTTCCTGCTCCTTACTTCTTCAAATTTAATTCCAGGATTCAAAATGAGGAACTGCTTCGATAGTAAATGAATCTGGGTGTGTCACAACTTGCAATACTCAAAGTAGTATTAAAATCAAATATTTGAGCTTAAGTTGTAGCAAAGTGTGGCTGGAATGAAAATGAAAGAGCTAAAATAATCATTTTGACAAAAATTGCAAGACAAAAGGAAATATTTTGGATATATTTTTAGATGGGTAATATTTTTGATCAAAAATCTTCCTCAAATGCATCCTCATATGTTTGGCATCATTGTAGTAATATACAATGCGCTTTAATAATTCATGGCTTGAATCAGCTACTACCGAGATGTTATTGAAATAAAATTTTAAAAAGTTAGGTGGCTGCAAGGTCCCTTAATCTTTCTTAAGCCTACAGATTTTTAAAACCACTTTTAAAACATGTCAAAGGACCAAAAAGGACAGGAAATTTAACGGCATGTGAATCTACATATCTTTGTACAACAGTGCTGCATAAGCGGCATATTTTTTAAGTAAATATACATTTAAAAGATTTACAGATAAAAAAAAACGTAAAATTGAACTGTTTACATTTTTTCCTAATAAACCTAATGAATTGTAATACAAAGTCTAATAATCATCATAATTGAAAACTGAATTCAACTAAAGGTCAATGGCGACACCTGCTGGTGATAAAGGAGAACTGCACAAATGAGCTGATCACGATTTCTTACTATGCCTTTTATCCAACACGCTCCCGTTTACTGTATATAATCATCCTCAGTTTAAATGAAACACAGAGGCTGAGCAGTTCAATAAAAATAATTTATTTACAGTCGCATAAATCATAAATTAACAAGCAGCATTGGCAGAAGCAACATTAGAGTTGACAGTTTGCATAGTGTGTGAGCATCTGTGTAACAAAACACCCACACTCTGAATAAACTGCATGTACTGGACTGTGTCACTGCTGAGATGTTTAATATGAACGTCACAGCAGAGGATACTTCAAATGAAATAAGAAAGAAAAATAAAATCTCAAACTGAAAACAGTGATCTTTGAACCCTCCCACTCTCCCCCTGCTTTGACATTTTGTTCCGAGTTCAGGTTCCAGGATGCCAAATGCATTTTATAAGCAGAAAACAGATGTCAAACATATTCAGATAAATATTTTACAGCGTCATCATCCAAGAGAAAATACTCAAAAAAAAGGGGCAGTAAGTATGGTTTCTATAGCAGATTAGTGGTTAGGATGCAGAAATACCAGAAAATACAAGTCTTTGCTTTGATTTATGTAGATCAATATCAGCTGCATGTTCTTGAAACCAAACATGTATGGCTTTGAGCTTTTAATGAATTTAAAGAGGAAAAACTAGAGCTGAAAAAGTGGAAATTAAACTGACAATATTCTTTCCATTTTGGCCAAAAAAGTGATTTCATTTATCTTATTTTAAGGGTTACAAACTTGGTCACATTCCTTCCTTTTGTGTGACTTAATATCGAGCCTCCATGTTAAATATTTGCACATCAGAGAAGAGAAAACAGTAAAAAAGTTGCATATTTGACCCAATATTTCCCAATCTAAAATATATATTTTTTAAATTCAATCTTTCATGACTGGTTGTGTTTAAACACCATTTAAAGGTTTTTTTTAATTCAAGACTTAAATGAGGTTTCTGTGTACCAAATGTGTTGTTCTCAATGCTGCCTCTTAGGTGTTTTAGAGACTTGGTTCAGATCTAAACTGACCAGTTAAAAAGTCAAACAAAAACACAAAATAAGTGTCAGAGGCAGCACAAATATTTTGTCACAAGGTTGTGACGGCTTTGAAGAGACCCATACAAACAGCTCCACCATCCCATCAGAGAGAGGTCATCTGACAGCGAGATAAAGCAGTGACAATAGTCTAAACATAGCACATACTTAGATTGATGCAGATATTTTTAGCTGCTTGTGCCGGCATATCTGGCTACTTCTCCAAACTTGGGTTGTAGTCTAGATAAAAGGTAAAAAAATAAATAAAAATATGATGGATAGCATGATGCAAAAAAAAAAATGGAGGCTGAAGAATACTTAATTTTTTTTGGGAGTAATTGAGTAAAAACGTTGAATTCAAGACAAGCGTCAAAAAACATATAAATATTTTCAATATTCTGTGCATAAAATACCACCTCAGCAGATCACTTGTTGCATGTCTAAGTATGAAGTTACTGTATTCCAGTGTATTTAAATGGGAGTAATAAAAGAAGAAAAAACAATACTTAATGCCCCTTTAGAAGAAAAAAAACTCCATTGTGTTAGTCAGGGAGAATGTCAATACACTGTAACTACAGACAAAATGATTAGAAAAGTTTGCACCTGCTAATATAACCATCATTTCCAAGACAGTATAGCTTGACTTCTCATGAGGAGATCTAAAAAAACAAAAAAAAAAACATTCTGGTCATCTAATTATTTCATCAACTGTATAAAGTGGTGAATAACTCAGTCAGCACTGTGTGACACTTATGGTACTCCGTTAAACCGTACAGATACACACCACACAGAGAATCAAATAGCTAAGGCATTATGCTATGCTGAGCATCTCAAAGTATTTACAACAATTGCGGTATTTTAGCAGTTAATGTACAAAAATCTTCAGTATTTATATTGCATCAGTTTATAACATTTCCTTCATGTACATTATGAGACACTGTACATGACAGTTCAGCTCCACCTTATTCCTGCAAAGAGTTTGACATTCACGTTTCCATGGCTTGTTTATTGGTGAGAGGCTTAATCTGAGATTTTACACTGGAGTTGAAAAAAAAAGAAAAAAAAAGTGGATAGAGATCAAAATGCTTGATTTTGTTTTACAGTGTTTCAGTCAGCATTTTCCCTCCGTTCTACTCACAATTACAGTAAGGGCTTTAAACATTTTAAATAATCTAAAAAAGAATAAAAAGGGTTTAAAAAATTGTCTCCAGTTACATTTTTGTTCACAATTAAAAGGTTATGTGTATGAAACAACACCTTTAAAATGGATGCACTGAAGCGATTCTCAAAATTGCTCCAGACAGTAGAAGTCCAAATGTTTTTGGATAGCATAGATAAAAATGTTATCTTTTGTTTTCTTCTTAAATCTGTTATCACCAGGTCAATATTTCTTAGTGCACCAATAGCTAGACCAAATGAAACCAATAGAAACAAAATGTCCCAAAATAGTACCCCCCCCCCCAAAAAAAAACAAAACAAAAACAACAACATATTTGACAAGTCCTTCAACAAGACCAAAACTTTAGCTAGGTTCATGTAATACAAGAATCCTTCCTGCAGGCCCACATTTGAAAACAAGTAGCATTAGCATGGAGTTTTATTGGATACACACACATCTTTAGAGACAAAGCTGCTTTAACGGCAGAAATAATGTCATTAGTTAGAAGTTTCTCTGGAAAATTTGGTCTGAAAGTCAGTCAAACAAGAATAAAAACAAGCTAACAGCTACGTTAGCTTGTTTAACAAAACAACTGACAGGGCTGTGATGCTAAAATGCCAACACCCACTGCTGAGGATGAAGTAACAATAGTTATACTGCTGAACGGGAAGTCAAGCTACCACTTGCCGCCAAGAGTATTTTCTATGTGCTAATGTGTGCGCTAACAGTGTCATTATGCTAATAATTAGCAGCAGGTTTACTATGATTTCCATCTAACTTTGGGTGTTAGCATGCTAACTTTCAGTGCAGTAAAGTCAGACTATACCAAATTTCATTAAGATACATCCAAGACAGATTTTTTGTTAAAACAAAAACAGCCATTATATTTAACCAGTGACATATTTCTGCTCTTGAGCTAATGTTTACGGAGCTCCAAACTGCTGCTTTACAATACCACTTCGGGAAACAAACAGGATAACAAAAATCTATGTACACTATCTATACACATTCACCTTCATTCAAAATAGGGACTTGCATCCCAAATCCCCTGTAGCCTACTGTAACTACAACAGTTTAAATATATTAATTTCAAAATCAGTGAGTACCATTTTTAGAGATTTTCGTAGATATTCTTGAATTATTTTCATACAAATAATCTCTAAAACTTCTTCAAAACTATAAATAACTGTAAATTTTTAATAGATTTTTTTCATTGTCATCTTCAGTCAGGTTCTGTAACAGAACCATACGAGATAAAATCCAGAGGTTTCATTTCATTTATCTCTACAGTGTCAAAACTGTGGCATTTGTTTCAGCTTCATACACAAACATACAGACAAAAACAGTAGTCCATCATAAACACACTGCCTCAGACTTTAGAGGATCACAGCTGGATGCTTTTAGAGGGAAATCGCAACACATTCTTACAGCAAGCGTTAATGTTTATCAGCTGTACAGAAAAGATGGACTTAATGACTTGCTGTTAAAAGTAGAGCCAGAGTGGAAGTACCTGAAGGAGCAACACCACTGATGGTCACTATTGGCAACAAGTCTAGACTCTCACTCAAGAAGTTCTCCATCATGAAATACTTTGTAAATTTTCACGAGTTAGATTTACTCCTTCTGATTGGTGTGCTTCTGTTTTTGGGGCTTCTGACTCCAAAAAACAGACCAAGATGGCAAAGCTGAGGCCTCAAACAGCAGTGGGGGGTTCACAGTGGTTACGTTCGCTTCTCAGATACAGTCTAAGAGATAGTTTACAGCTTCTTGCCCCAAATTCCAGTGTTTTATTTACCTTTATTTTTTTTTCCTTTAATGCCACCAACATCTGTGGTAAAAATCCTGTGTTTGTGAAATGATTAACTTGATAAAGAAGTGCCCGTCTATATTGAAAGTAACTTGTTTTAATTCACCTACAGCTCAGTAGCTCAAAAACACGGCTTTTTCCAAGGCAGCAAATATCCTGACTGACACTCTAAAAAAAAAACAATAATCTGAAGTTTTCAGACATTAGATACATTTTAAATCAGATTCATGTGGAATATATTTACTTAATTTTAGAGGAAATGTACCCTTTAACGAGTAATCTTCATGTTGCTTTCAGAGCAGCCTTTACATGATTGTTTCACTACCCAGTGCATGTTTAGAGTAAATGTACTGATACACAGGATGTAACATGTAGAAATTATCTATCAATTATGTAAGTATAAGCTGCGGTTAATAACTAAAATGTGTCCCTAAAAAACTCCATGATTATCATACAATTGTGCCTTTACTGTTAGGATGGTTCAGATGGCGGTCTCCCTGTGATTTGGTGATTTATTACTTTTTCTTTTTGCATAAAACATGAAAAGGATCTAAGCCGGTCTGACTGCAGATCAGAGTGTTTCGCATGTCTTGGTTGACCTTCTCCTGTAGTGCCTCTGAGTTGGCTGGTGTGATAGAAGGGGCAGTGTTTCCTTCAACTTTGTAGGTTTCAGCTTTTTGTATGGGTTGCCGTGTGACTTTGTCTCAAAACCAAGGCAGTGGTCAGCAGAAATTCTATAAAAAGAGAGATAATAAGAATCGCATTAATCATCAAATGAGCTTGCATCAGGCTTATTATAAAGCAGAAAATGGACCATAGCCAAGAAAGCAACAGTTTAGAACACACGTGGTGGTTACTTTTATACTGTTTGGTCAAACAACTGTCTCAGAAACAGCAACTATAACAAAAAATGTTGCTCAGATCAATTTAAAGGAATGATTCTTTTTTTTTTCGATTTCACCAATCTGAATAGACTACAGCTCCGATGCTAGGAGAGGAAAGGCATTGACGATTTGTTCATTGCAGCATAATTATGAACTGGGCATAGCATAGCAAGTATAGATGGCCAAGTTGTGTAAGTAGACCGAAAATGTATTTGGGCCGAAAATAGAGCCCTGAGGTACACCAACTATACAAGCGCTCATGATTATCTGCAAGTGTGCTTGGCACATTACAGAGTAGGCATCTTATTCTTTAAAGGTAGGCTTTTTCCACCCCATGAACTACTGGTGGGAAAGCATTTTTAAGGTGGTCTGCACCTTATAATGGCATGAGTCATATTCTTAAAAAGCTACACAGTTTTTTGTGTTTTTTAGACCCAAAAAACTTTGAAAACACCAGGTAACACATTGAAGATTTTGATGTTTTATACTTATTATTTTTTAAATTGTTGTTTATATGATGTGAATCACTTTGTGATGCACAATGTATGAAAGGTGCTATATAAATAAAGTTTGATTTGATGATTTGATTTGAAGAACAAAAGTGTAGAACTCACAGAATTGACATCACCATCTTGTGACAGCATGTCAATTCCTGCAAGCTGCTCCAGGATCAGGCTGCTGTCACCAACCTGTATCAGTAAGATCAGAAACAAACCATATTACTAGGGGGGTGTATTGGCAAGAATCTGGCGTTAGGCTATACATCACAATACAGGGGCAACATTAAGATAGAACCCGATATATCGCGATACTTTAGGAAAGGCGATACATTGCGATTTTTCTTTACCAGAATTTAATTGTAAGAAAACTGTCACAACTTAGTAAAAACTCAAATCTGTAATGTTTGACATTAACCTACTAAATGACAGCAGAGGATCTAGATTTCACTACAGAAGAAATCAAATTTGGTTCAGATTAACTATGAGAGGGTTTCACATGTTTTTCAAAATATTTTTTGGAAATCTTTTGTCATAAAAATAAATAAATAAATAAATAAATATTGTGGTTTTGAATATTGATACCACCACAGTGTAATGTTTGCATATATAGCATATTGTCGATTTTGAAAATAAATAATATATATATATATATATATATATATATATATATTTATTATTATAAAATTATAATAAAAAATATAATAAAAAATATTTATAAAAAATATTATAAAAAACAGAAAAAAAGATAGTGGTTTTTAAATATCAATACAATATCGTCATGCAAAATATTGTGATATTTCAGTAAATCGTTCTCACGTTCTCACACCCCTACATACCACCACAGCTGGTTGCCAGTTGACATGACACGAGGGATTTGTTACCTGCTCATTCATGGAGCTCATCTGCCCCGACATTGGGTTCATGTTGCCACCACTGGCGCCCATGCTGACTCCCATGTTCATGTTGCTGCTATTGTTGTATATTCCTCCATTGGGTTGTGTGGAGTACTGAGACTGGGACTGTTGGGGGTACACACTGAAAGAAGACCAGCTGAGTCAAAGAGAGTGTAAAATATAAAAAAAATGATTCTGTTAAATGATTTTTAGTTATGATATTGCCCCCCAAGTTCTGGAGAATCTGTTGGTACCTGTTGCTGGTGGAGATATTAGCAGGCTGCGACCATCCATTGAGATCGGCACTATGCTGGTAGCTGGGGGGTCCTCCCTGGTTGGGAGCCTGGGGTTGGGTTTGGCCCTGGTTATGCTGCATTATAGGGCCTTGAACCTGCCCCATTCTGGGGGACAGAAGAGGACTCTGTGGGGTGGCAGCTCCACATGGAAAGCATGACACTTGATCCTGGTGTTGCTGCTGTTGGCTCATTCCTGGAGGATGAAGCAGAGAAGATGCACATATACTGTAAATACTGTCTTATAAAAAAAACATAGTATTAGTTTTAGATTTGTAGTTCATAAACATCCTTCCACTTTTTACTATTCAAAGATCTGTCATTATTTGGAAAGCTTACCAACATGAACAGAGAATTCATGACATGTTCCAACACCAAAGCTTTTTCTCTATATGATACAGTATGTGCTTTACTGATTGGTTTGAAGGGTTAAAATCATAAACAGAAGAGATATTCAGGCTTGTGAATTGGAATGAAAAAGCAGAAAATCTTCTAGAACATGACTGATTAGGACAGAAAAACAAAGCCATCACAGGGAATTGTTTAATCATGCAAGCATCAATTTGACTTTTAAAAAAAGGACCCCACACAAAGAGGATATGTGATCACCGCCACCACATCCTCCATGACGCACACACATAGCACTGAGACGTCTCTGCTGAGCTCTAATCATATACCTGAACCGCGGAACTGGAAGGCACTGTGCTGTGATGGTGGACTCATTACACCGTTGTACTGCCCGCCTACATTTCCCATCATGCCCTGGCTTGCTAGAAGATGGCTCGGGGAGAGAGGGGAGGAGAAGGGACTGGAGGAGCCGGGATGAGGAGGAGGAGGTGGAGGAGGAGAGGGCAGGCCTGTACCGTAGCTGGAGGCCGGGTAGGGGAACTGCTGCAGGTTGCCCTGTGGTAGCCGTGGGTTGGTGCTGCCCATGGGCATCGGCGTAGGAGCGGCGCCCCCGCTGGGCATGTTAGGAGGCAGATTGATGCCCTGTGTCCGCATCATCATGGCACGCTGCTGATGCACGTGTTGCTGATGCTGATGCTGCCGCTGACGCAGGTGGTTACTGAGGTACTCGCGCTGACGCTGGGCCAGCATCTGGGTGTTGAGAGCTCCCTGCGGAGAGACGCAAACGCATACCGAGATGTGTGAGGATTTTAAAGTGATGCTGAGCTGATTTCCAATGTAATTGAGTAAGTCAAGCCAGAAAAGAGTAGTGTTTGTGTTTAGGAGTGGAAGCAACTAACCTGGGTTGGTACATTAGACCGTAGAGGTAGATTCATATTGGAAACTCCACCCATCTGGTTCACCATTGGTTGGCGGTTCTAAACAAAAAATAAAATATACTTTAATCTAAATTTGATTTGAAGCTTCAAGATTAATAACATCTGATAAAATCGACAATTTTTTTTTCATCTGATTGTATTTGAGTTCAATTTTCTGTTAATAGAAGCTGAAAGAGGGAAATTTTGCATATGTACTGTATACATTTTCTTCCTGAGCCATCTTGTTTCAGTACAGTATGTCCAAGAATGAAATGATAAGATATTGCATCACTTTGTGTCACATTGTTTTTCAGCGTGAGCATCTGGACATATCTGAGAGAGATTACTTTAGTGCAGGAACTGTAAAAAGGCAGCAGTGTCATGTACATTAGGCGCACTTAATACAAGACACAGACAGGAAATCACCTTTTCCGTCACCTTACAGCTACAGTAAATATCAATATTA
Organism: Leptatherina wallacei; assembly: GCA_028567055.1. Taxonomy (NCBI): domain Eukaryota; kingdom Metazoa; phylum Chordata; class Actinopteri; order Atheriniformes; family Atherinidae; genus Leptatherina; species Leptatherina wallacei. The sequence continues at coordinate 26,501,119 of JAOXYM010000008.1, forward strand.
TAAACACCTGAGAAGCACTAAATTGAATGTAAAAAAGGGAAGACCTTTTAGAAAAATACCAGCAAGTGTTTAGATGAAACATGAGCTGTCGGACTCGGAACTAAAGTTAAACCAGTCCGATCAACGGAGTGTCAGTCGTTACATCTGCAGCTCCTTGTGAACCACTTGTTTGTAACTAGGGCTGTCAAAATAAACACGTTAATGCAAAGAAATGCATTTCTCCAAGTTTCTTATACAATGCCTGGCCATAAAGAAAAAAAGTCACCACCTGGATTTAACTAAGCAAATAGGTATGAGCCTCCTATTGGATATTTACTCCATGGGCTGGCAGCCTGGCAACAAGTTATTTAACCCCAACAGATGCAATGAGAAGCTTCTCATTTCTTAAACAACCATGTTAAAAGACAGATCCCCTGGTCGTGGAAAAGATGTTGGTCTGTTTAAGAAGGGTCAGATCATTGGCATCAAGCAGAGAAAGCATCTAAGGAGATGCAGAAACTACTTAAACTGGGTTCAGAACTGTGCAACACATTATTAAAAAACTGGAAGGATAGAGGAGAACCGTCATCTTCCAGGAAGAAAAATGTAGTCGGAAAAATATCCTGAGTATCGTGCTCGGCAATCACTTAAACGTTCGGTGACATCAAATCAAAGAAAACAACAGTAGAGCTAAGGGTTATGTTTAATAGTGAAAGTAAGAACATTTCCACATGAATAAAGTGAAGGGAACTCCAGGGACTGGTACTGAACAGCTGTGTAGCCATAAGAAAACCACTAATCAGTGAGGATAACCGGAGAAAAAGGTTTCAGTTTGCTAGGGAGCATAAAGATTGGACTCTGGAGCAATGGAAGAAGGTCATGTGGTCTGATGAGTCCAGATTGACGCCTGTTCCAGTGTGATGTGAGCATCAGGGTAAGAAGAGCCTAGTGCCCACTGTACAAGCCTGTGGGGGCAGTCTATGATCTGGGGTTGCTGAAGCTGGTCAGGTCTAGTTTCAGGTCTAGGTTCAGGTCTAGGTTCAGCAGCATTATGTGCCCAAAGAACGAGGTCAGCTGACTACATAAATATAGTGAATGAGCAGGTTATTCAATCTTCTCTGATGGCACGGCCATATTCCAAGATGACAACACCAGGATTCATGGGGCTCAGATGGTGAAAGAGTGGTTCAGGGAGCAGGAGACATTTTTAACACATGGATTGGCCACCACGGAGTCCAGACCTGAACCCCAGTGAGAATCTTTGGGATGTGCTGGAGAAGGCTTTGCGCAGTGGTCGGACTCTCTCTTCATCAATACAAGATCTTGGTGAAAAATGCATGCCGCACTGGATGGAAATAAACATTGTGACATTGCAGAAGCTTCTAGAAACAATGCCACAGAGAATGCTGCTGGAATCAAAGATAAAGGCGATCCAACAGAGTATTAGAGTGTGTGATCTTTTTTTGGTGGTCTAGAAACTAAGTTATTACTAATGCCATTTCCAAAATCTGAATTTGGCCCCATCTTAGCAAGAAAAGCTGATTTTGGGCATGTCGGTGCTTTGTCACAGCTCTGAACAGAATCCACCCAAAAAAAAAAAAAAAAAAAAAACTTTATCCTTCTCATTTATGAAGATTCTAACAGTTTTCAAGCCTTACATTTAGAGGACGACCGCAAGATGACCTATTTGGTACATCACACAGGTAACTACTAAGATGTCGCCAACGAGATTCTGGTCTAACTAAGCCAGTCAGTGATGGGGTCGAAAGTTGTGTTTCTACTCATGTATTTACACAAGTTAGTTAACTACTGGCTTACAGTTAGCCATATAATGCTTAGGATACAGTTTAAATTTTCTCTTAGCTTTTTTCTTTTTTAAATAAATGAGTCACAGCTCAATGAGTATGACCTACTCATGGAATCTGTTTAGCATTACTCAAATCAGACTACACTCAAGGTTATACAGTCGACTCCCGTGAGGTTGTCATTAGCAAAAAAAGGTGTGCAGGTAATTCTAGAAAGGTAGGAAAATTGAAGCTACATGTTTGCACAGATCAGCCTTTAGAAGATGGACAAATATCTCTTCTTTTTACTAACCAAATTTCAAGTTAAATCATGCAGTAACTATTTATTTTTTACTTTAGAGTCCAACCTCTGTATGAAATATTCCTCCAGACTCCCACTGGAGCAACAGTCGTGTCTCACATCTGATCAGGCTGCTAATTGCTGCTATTTTAGGGGATAATTAACACAACTCTCCACCAGGTGGCAGCCTGTACCAATGCACAGAATATGCACTAAAAGAAGACTGCACTCAGAAACACATTAATATGAACATAAGGGTGCTGGGCAAACAGTGTGACAACAAGAATAATGGATTTTCCTTCAAAGGGATAGCCTAATATCATGTTAATTACTCACTTAAGGTATGATGATGTACATATTCAGTAATTCAAGTGAGTGTGTGACTTTGTGTGAGTGTCTCAGCAGCAGGGAACTGCTGATTAAGCTAGAAAGCTGAAACCTGTTTGTTCTTTTCTGGGTGCTGCTGTTTAAACTCGGCGAACCCTGCTGACCTCCATGTCTGCTCTGATGCGTCTCTTTTAATGAGAAAAATGTTTTCATTTTCAAAACGTAGGCTGATACTCAGTTAAGAGTCATTTTAGCAATATTTATTCATCTGTCCTTTCTTAAATAGTAATGAGGTTGGGTGATTGGTTAAAGGGAGAAAACAATGAAGACTGGATATTTTAACCATGCTTACAAAAAGAAAAGATAATAAAAGTAATTCATGATTGTAATGAGCCACGAAAGAGAAAATAGCCATGCGATAAATGGATAAATATGTGTGTTAATAGTAGAATACTCCAAATCAATTAAACCAATTAAAAAATGAAGGTTGCCTTCATTTAAATTGGAAAAATAATTTTTTTTTTGGTTGTCCGTGAATACGTGATACAAACTCTAAAATTTTAGAGCCATGAGAGAGTTATTTCTTAAGTTACACACACTTTTACAAATAATAGGACAGTTTTACCCCTGAATTATTAAGAAGTAAATAGAAACTAAGGGGGGGAATCCATGGTTGAGGGACAGCTGTATGTAACTGGTTGTTTTCATCCCGGGGAAAAAAAAATAAAAAATTAAGAAATAATACAGTATGTACAGCTTTTGATGCAAGCACTTTGATAAACACCAGTTAATGATACACACAGAAAGAAGACTCAATGGTGATCACAAGTGCTAAAAATACTAACATTTTGAATCATCAATTCAACACAATTATAACAAGCAGTTATCCTACTCTGACATAGAATGATGCTATTTATACCACGCAGAGAGACCAGAGAGTCAAAAACCTTCCGGTTTAATGTGACCTTGCTTCTATCCAGCAAATATCTTTTTGCATCCATTTTTACCATAAAATCACACGAGCCACGGGCAACGTGACCGGCGAACCACCCACCAGTGCTTCGTCACCAACCACAGGTGTCAAAGCCTGGTCCTCGAGGGCCACTGTCCTGCAGGATTTCAATGTGTCCTTCTTCAACACACCTGACTCAAATTAAAAGGATACAACAGCCTATGAAGCTCTGCACAATTACTCATTTATTTGAGTCATGTGTGTTGGAGCAGAGATGCATAGAAAACCTGCAGGATTCCGGTCCTCGAGGGCCGGAGTTCGACACACCCGGTCTACGCTGTAATCCTCCAACGTGAAAATAAACTGCTCTGTGGTGAGACTGGGAACGGCTCTCATCCCCAGCTGGAAGACGATAGAAACCATGTGATGCCACCTACCAGCTGGGCCTGGAGCCTGTGCTGCAGCTGGAGCCTCAGGTTGTTAGGCTGTTGGGGGACTACTGGATTGGGCCCCCCTGGTCTCATGCTCGTAGGCCTAGGCCCTGCCCCACCGGGCATCCTCATCATTGGGGGGTAGCTGGCAGGTACCATCCTCTGAGGTCCCATGTGGCCACTCATGGGAGGGCCGTGGTACCCGCCATCAGGAGGCATGCCACCATAACCTGGCTGACTGCTGTAGTGTTGACTGTAGAGTGGAGGCTTCAAGCTGGCAGAGGGATCAGAGGAACCCAAGTACTGGTCCTGGTCTGATAGAGGACCCTGTAGGAGGAGGCAGAGGGAAGCATACCAAAGATACAAACCATGTTTTATTATTCATTAGATCTAAAACAAGTTTACAATACTCTGCAACAAATTCTGCGTTGCTTGGCAACAAGGAGCTCACCTGTCCTGCCAGACTGGGGATTCCCAGCATCTTGTCAATTTCCTCCAGACCCTCGTAGTCCTTCAGCACTGAGCAGAGCTGGTTCAACAGAGTTCCTTCATCAGGCTGGCCCTCAGGCCCCACCCTACAACACCCAACCCCTTCCTCCTGGGGAATGCCATACGGTGGCCTGCAAGGTAAATTAGTGTCACAACACTAAAATTTCCTTCTCACGTAAATTCCTCTCTTCTGCTGTAGGGCTGGATGGAAGCCGTACCTGGTTTGGTTCCCATAATGATCCATCAGCATTCGGTCTGGCCACGGCGCAGTCTGATTGGGCGGAGCCTGCTGCTGGTGGTATGGCGGCGCTGCCATCTCCATGTCTGCAGAGAAGAGAAATAGAAAAATGAACCTCAGACTTCATGACTTCATGAGAGCTGATGTCAGAGTGTGAGTTTCTGTTTCTTCTTACCATTACCCATCATCTGCATGTTGACCATGGCTCTGGAACCAGGTGGGCCCCCACCTCTAGTAGAGAGAGCCGGATTCATGTTGGGGATCATGCGACTAACCCCCTGCCCCATCATTGACCCTGCAGTGCTCCCTATGGGCCCCTGGGGACCCCAGCCTTGCTGCATGTTTCCCCTGATGCCTTTTTTAGGAATAAAAAAAAAAAAGATATTAAATCATTCTATGCTAAATCTACAGTTAAATTGAAGATAGGAGAAGACTTTTTAAATGTATCTTATCCTAAAGTCCATGTATTTTTTTTTTTTGCACATTTAACCATAAGGTAAAAAAATTTAAAATGAAAATCATAATCTTCCCTCAGTGGTCAATCCTTATAAATCTATATTAACAGACCTGGAGATGCAGTCACTGACCTGACAATGCTTTTAGTTTATTTCTATACTTAGTTGGTTTTATTTTGTCTGTTTAAAATTGTAACTATGCATTAACTTCTTTTGTTTGTAGATTGTGCTGCTGCTTTTCTTTGCTAGGACTCCCTTGAAAAAAAGGTCTGTGGTCTTATTATGAATCTCCTGGTTAAAGATTGGCTAAATAAAATTAAAAAAGGATAAGTAAAGATTATTCTTGTTCTGCCTCACCTGTGTTGGTCATGCTGTTGTGGGAACCCGTCATGCTTTGCTGCTGTTGCTGCTGCAGTAAGGAGTAGGGGCTGCTGTTCCTGTGCTGAGGAGGGGGAAACGGCCTGGCGGGACTGGGGCCCATGCTGCCGTCCAGAGACATGCTCCTGACTGGAGGAGCGCCTTGTACTGGCTGGACCGGCCTGGTGCCATTAAAACCTGCTGGGATGAAACGTGTTTCCTTTTTAATTATAGCAAATATACTCTGACATACAAATGTGATGAAAGTGTCCACATTTCTTCTCAGATATGATGAAAAATTGGATCCTTTAAAATCATTTTTAAGATCCATAAATAATCAAAGCGACTTTTACTGAGAGAGCGTGTTGCAGACGTACTTGCAGGGCCGATGGGAGGGAAGGATCTGTGCTGGCCGGGCGAGTTGCTGCTGCTGCTGCTGTCTGTCATCTGCAGGATGTCATTGATGATGGCCTGTTTGTCCACAGAGGAGCCAGGTGGCACAGAAGAGGAAGAAGATGAAGAGGATGGTGGTTGACTGGGGAACAGCTGCTGCTGCTGCTGCTGGCCGCCACTTTGCAGATCCTCCAGCAGGTCCTCGAGTTCACTGGTCTGAGATGAGATCAGCCACACGGGGGGGGGGAATATGGTTAAAAATGGATTCAAAAGGGACAAAAAGACATGAAAAGAACCCTTAGGTACAACTTTATGTTCTTGATTTTGAAGATGTTTTCGAGGCAGGAATCAGGCTGTCGGAGTCCAAAAAGAAATACGGCTGCTTTCACTTCAGGTACAAACATTTCAAGGGAAGGTAGTTTAAGTTAGCAGATGTGAATAAATCTGCAACATGGAAACATTTGCAGCTTTTAGATAATTATATGATTTAAAATATATATTTTTTTAAAGTACAAAAAGGCAGTCATTTTAAGGCAAGCATGCAGGGAGGAAAGTAAATTCACAAAAAATGTGGAAAGAATAAAAAAAATGCAAAAGCTGTTTTTCAAGTTTGATGACACCTTTTGACAGATATGGAAACTCCCTCAGTAATACAGTGTAACTTAACCCACCACACACACCACCACACACACACAATACTGAGAGAGATGGTTTCCTAGGGCAGTTTGGCTGATGAATAGAGGAAGAGCTAAAAATAAACTGCTGGCACTAATGAGGTCATGTGTGATGTACAGTAGGGCACACAGTCATTGGTCTGCGTAGCACAAAGTCTCCCCACACACACACACACACACGGTGAAAAATGCAATGACCACATACCAAACACAACATGTATAATTAGTATTATCTTAAATATGAGCAATTTACCTGTTTACATACAAGTAAAAACACAGAGTGCTGGAAGAAATATTCAGTTTGAACTTCTGCTCCCACAGCGGACTCTTGCTCCTACCCTGCAGTACGTAGCAGTGAGTGACGAAGACAAGCACACACCGATGTTCCCAGAATGTGGGCTAAGCCGGACTGCAGAGGGTGACAGTTCGACTGGTGCTGCTGTAGTTTTAACAGCTGCTGCTAAATAACAACAAAAACTTCACTTTTCACCAGGATTTCATGCTCAGTGAATGTGTTTAACACCAAGGAGAGAAGGCGCTTCACTTTTCATGGAGATGCTGCTGCTGCACTGCCTGATGCACGCTAACATAAATGCCCTGAAATAAAATGTGCATGCAGTAAAGTTGCAGTCGCATCTGCTAATTATTTTACAAACACTTTACAAAAGTTGTGAATATACGCAGAACAATATCCGAAAAAGAGTAACTTCAGTGTTTGTGATGTGGATGAAGAGCTCACATTATTTACAGTCCTTTGTTGTTTTTTTGGTTCTGTCCCGTTTTATTTTGTTGACTTTCCTCTCTTGTGTTCTGTGTTACCTTTACTTCCTGCTCCCTCGTTATCACACCTGCTTTCTTTTCTTGTTTGTAATTAGTTCCCTCCTGTATTTAAGCTCCCAGTTTTTCCTCGTTGTTGTCCGTTGTTTCTCCTCCTCACGGTCCCCCAGTGTTATTTTATAATTACTTGTTTGTTTTTTTTCATTAAAACTTTCATCGTTGCACCCGTCTGCCTCGTCAGACGCTCATGACACGTGTTAGTTTTTGGAGAATTTGACAACTATTCACAAAGTCTGAAACTATAAGAACCTTATGTTGAACTGTGTTAATGTTTACTGTAATAGTTTTTTTTTTCCTGGAATAAAACAGAATCAACTAATCTTAGAGTTTGTGAAACATTATTTGCAACCATACTGCATTTTGACTCCTTTTTAAATGAGTGTATCTGATTATAAATCTGGAAGAAATGTACTAAACTGACCAAAGGCCTGTAGAACAAAGTCATACATGTCCCCAAAAGAAAAATGATAAAAATAACTAATTTCTAAGTGGCATTTTCAGCCCACTAATGAGATAAATAATTTATGTAAAGGAAATTAAATCTGACCCACCCTCTGTCCTCAAGTGGCAGAGATATGAATAATTCCTCCATGACTAATATTTGAGATTTCACTATGGTATAGATTTATTTCCCACCTGCACGGCTGAGGTACAGCAGTTGGAGAGTGTCTCAGACAGAGTGAAACTCACTCTTCCTTCTTTTAATCCTCAGTGTCTTCAGCTCAAAAAGCACGACAATTCAGAATTTTTTACGTTCCAAAGTCATGGCTAGCCTCTTTAGAATTTAAATTCGGATCCTCCGATTGATCTTACATGTACCTGCCCTCCCTCTCTCGATTGTCCCCTTGACTTTGTTGGAAATAGTACAGATCAATCTGTCTCCCAGCCTCAAGCGCATTCTGTTGTCATCTACACCTCTTCCTTGTTTGAAAGTACTTATCCATTTACACATGCACCAACCACTGGTTCCGCCATATTGGAAGTTACCACAACTACTTTTACTATGTTACATTGTGGGTATTTCCTCATCTCATCCCTGTTTTCTTATTGAGAGACCTCACCAGTAGCTGCATTGGCATCAGTATAAATATCTTCAGGATTTTTCTAGTTGTAACAGAATTGTTACTAAACACTGACATCGTCTTAAATTACAACACGAGAAGTGGACATTGAGGTCTAGATAAATACGCCATCGGCAGCGTACCAGTTGTTTTAAGGTGGAACTGCAGACGATGGAAATGTGGTCTGTATGCTCTCTCATACTGTAATAACATGCATCCCAGGGACAAAACTACTGATCTCAAAAGAGGAAACCAGCACTTTATTCTGTCTGACCAGCAGGGGCAGACTTCTGGAGATGCAAATGAAACCAGATTTGATTCAAATCTGTGGAGAAATTAATGCATTTCTCACATTATTTAAGCATTTTGCTTAGTAAGGTCATCATAGTAACCACTGATTTTTGCAGCTGATATCACGGAACATGAATTTTACTTTGAGATGTTGTCAGTGCAACTGCTTGCAAGCAGCTTCAGGTTTCAAAATACCAAGATGGTGACGCGGACGGTCCAAAAATCAGTGCAGTAGGCTACATCATGGTTTAGAACCGGGCAATATATCCAGATTTTCAAATATAATCGATACTTTTTCGTAGGAGGTATAGAATGAGGGAATATAGTTTATATCAAGATGGCTTGTTTTGAGTATAAAAGCATCTCTTTTTTTAAATTTTGCACAACTGTATTAATGTTATGATCATTAAAGCATTTTTCATTAATTTAATAGTTTAATTTCAGTCAATTGTTTTAATGCACATGTGCTGCTGATCCCTTATAAAAGTGCATTTAGCACTCAAGGCTATAAATCAGAACTGTCTCTTTGGTAACTTGATTAAAAAAAAGACAAAATTTATTATGAATGAGGTAAAAAAAATATTGAGATTGGATATTTGGTTTATATCGGCCAGCCCTAATCATGGTGGCTGCACCAATCTCTTTTACACCAAATAATTTATGGTTTTAAAGCAACATGCATGATGAATATTTTGAGCCAATTAGAGATACTTGCACAAAAATGCTACGATAGCACGCTAATGTGATAATGGCATCTAAATGTAATATGAATTTAAATTGTTTAACCCAGAAATATTTTGTTTTAGGGGGTAAAACATCCAACTTTAACACATAAAAAAAGATCTCGCTAAACAGGAGTTAATGTTTTTCGCCATTTACCTGGTCAGCCGCGGTGAAACCTGCGTCTTGTTTCTCCGTCTTAACGTTGGACAGCTTCAGTCCATCACCAGGCTCCTTGATTGCTTTATCCAGAATGCTGTTATCATCCCTGTCCAGAAGATAGCGAAGCAATGCATTGTCCTTCTTTTTGGGGCTCCCTGGCTCTTGCTTTACGCACAGTTCCCCCAGAGCAGCCATGCTATCCCCCGAGGCGGACTCTGGACCGATGGGGTCTTTCCCAGTCGCCTCGGCCGTTAGCTTTGCCAACTCCACGGGAGAGGTGCTGTTCTGCAGCAATCTATGAAGAATTTTGTGTTTCTCCTTTAAAGAGGTGGTCTGGTTGTGATGTGCCAACCCGCTTACACCGCCAGCCCCACATAGCTGGTCCTTACAGTTCTGCTCATCCCCCATGGCCCCCGCCGGTGAGCAGGGATCAGGGGGTTCTGACTTGGTGGTGAGGAGCTGGAGCAGTTTGGTTTGGCCTTTGGTGTTCAGATGGCAGTTTGAAGCATCACCATGGTCCCCGAGACTTCCATTCTCTCCCAAGCTTTCAGGATCAACGTCTTTCCCCTCTCCTTCAGCACCCTCCTGGTTGTGGGATGACAACAGTTCTTCCTGCTCCTCAAAAGTTCCAAATAAGTCAGCCTCTAAGCCGGAGTTGCTCTTGGCTAGTTGGCTTCCAGTGTTGGTGCTATGAAGGGGGCTCTGAAGGGCCACTGGTTTTCGGTCAGGTGACTCCGGATGCTGTCCCTCGGTGAGTCCCTGGGGAATCCTGTGGCCCTGGCTGAGAGCTTGCAGTGCACTAAGGGAGTTAAACCCTTGGCTGTTTCCTGTGCTGCTGCACACAGATGATGGCGAGTGGAGGCTGGCTGCAGGAGAGAAGCAGCCGGAGGGTTGTTGGGAAAGGTGAGGGCTGCTACAGCTGGGGCTCTGGCGATGACATGGAGACAACATGGCACTCTGGGCCCCTGAGGTCATGCTTGGGCTTCCCTGGGCGGAAGGGCTGCCCGGCTTGAGTGCATGACAGTTTCCCTGAGGCGTGGCTGCCCGTCCTAAAACAGACCCGAAACCACGTCCAGCGGTGCTGGAGGCTGCTGTGGAGTGGTGGGTGTTGCTGGTGACACTGGCATCAGGTGAAGGGGAGGGTCCGCTCATGCTGGTTGGGGTCATTGGCTTGGCCATGCCTTGACTGTTGGCCATGTCTGCAGTCATGGCACTGATGTTTTCTCTGGAAGAAGAAGAGGAATATGAAGGTCATATACTGTATGTTTCTATAAAACCTGTGGACTGATAGTCAGCCTTTATTTTTAGAGTAAATAAAGCCAGACAAAACAAGAACAAAGCATCTTTGTCTAAACTCTGGTTTTAGTTCTGGACAGTACGTTTAGGATCATTCATTAAGAAAGGCCCAACCGGTCTTCTTGTAGACCACCTTGTCCTCATTTCAAGGATTCCTCCAAATCCAAAACCATAGTCCTCAGCCAGTGTTCTCTCTGGGTCAGGAATTAGGTCCCGCTCTGCTCTGAGCGGAGGAGTTCAAGTATCTCAGGGTCTTGTTCGCAAATGAGGGAAAAATGGAGAAGTAGATAACAGGCATTTCGGTGTGCTGTCTGTGGGCTCTGCATCGGTATGTGGTGGTGAAGAAGGAGCTGAGCCGGTCTATCTACGTTCCTACTCTCACCTACGGTCACAAGTTATAGGTAGTGACCAAAAGAACAAGATCATGGATACAAACAGTTAAAATGAGTTTCCTCTACAGGGTGGCTGTGCTCTCCCTTAGAAATAGTGTGAGAAATTCGGTCATCCAGGAAGAGCTCGGAATAGAGCCAGATGATGGAACTCAGGAATCTTGTTAAGATATCTCTTGGAATCCTCCTTGGTGAGGCATTCCAGGCACGTTCCACTAAGAAGAGGCCCTGAGAAAGACCCAGGAGATACTGGAGGGACTAAGGTCCAATCTCAATTCTCCCCCTTAGCCCTTCCCCTCAGCCCTTAGCCCTACCCCCTTCGCCTTTAAAGAAAGTGTGGAGGCAAAGGGCAATGTTTTCAGCCCTATGAATTGAGTCGTAACCTGAACATATTAGGAGGCTGGTTTGCTCGTGCCTCCCTGTTTACAAAACACGCGTGTCATCCAGACCTTACGATACAACAGAAAGAAGAACTGTAACTTACATCCTTATAACCACAGAAATTAAATTACGTACTATATATCGTTATATTATATATAATGTTCCCCGAGTATAATCAATTGAAATCTTTATGCAAATTACAACATTGCTACTTTTATTTCCGAAACATGCGTAGAGCGGTTAAACGCCGCATTGCGCAGTAATAAGTAAACATCTACCTTATCGTAAAGTTTTTAACAACAGTTAAACATTTTTAACGTTGTTATTTATGAAAAGGCAACTTTTCTGTACGAGTCTCTCGGCGCCAGGTTTGTTTCCTGTGCGAAAGCATAAAACTCCTCCTACCCCTTTGCCGTTAAGTTTGCATCTGAAAAAGGTATTAACCCTTTTCCCTCAGCCTTTCCCCTCGCCCCAAAAGAGCTGGAAGAAATGCCCAGGGAAAGTTAAGTCTAGGTATCCCTGCCTGACTTGATGGTAATAAGACCTTCTAACCTCACAGACCTGGATATCATTGCAGAGGAAGAGTGCTCTTAAATCCCAGTGGGGACAGGCAAAAACTGCTGGCAGTTATAAGAATGTTTGGTTTTTATACTAATGGACAATAAAGGCTTTGCCATTACGTTATTAATACCATTGATTGAGAATGGGTGTAGCTTTGAAAACATCTTTAGCAAAAACTGAAAAAAAAGAAGAAAAAGCCAGTTGTTCAAATTCAACATTCAACCATTTTTTGTGCCATTTTCTGCTAAAATAAAAACCTATTGGTCAAATAATAAATCACTATAGACGAACTGTTTGGTACGGGTATGAATAGTTTTGTGGCCGTACATAAAAAATATTCACAAATGAGAAATTTGAACAATTTATATTTTAATGAATGTTGCAACTTTTTTTTTTTTGTTTGTTTAAACTGTTGATGATCCTTCTAAACATTTCTCCATTTGTCCTATCAGGCATTTGCCAGTCAAGTTCAAACCTGTGGCCTGTTCTTCAATTGTTGTCAAATTTGCCTATCATTGTGCACTAAAAGCAAAACCACTGATTATCTGGTTTAAACCTTTGAACCCTGTACCTATTTTTAGCCAAGCATCTGCTTGAAAATTACATACCCATAATGAAATGAGTTAACCCCTGCAACAACAAAGTCTACTTGAATACCTTTGGAGTCATAGAAAAGGGCAATTATCTGTGTATGTGGTACTGGTGAAGGATACATGAAGATGGCACATGAAAAATGAGAAAGGTTTCAGGCTTGCCTTTAAAAAAATAAAAATAAAAAAAAACCTAAACACAATCAGGATGAATATGAATATCACTTTGGAATATGTAGCTCTAAACCTCTATTCATAGTAAAACGTGTAAACCTCATCTCTGCATCTCTGATAAAATGAAGAACTAAATTAGAGAGGGTTTGATATGGAAAGTTTCCAGCGAGGTTTCCAAAATGGCCATTTTGGCCATCTGTTCTCAACATAGCCCAAATGGGAGCCCTTAGGGTGTAGAAGCTTAATCCAAAGTTGTTGAAATTACTGATATAATTAATAGTATTTATTTGGACAATTTGGACATGTGCTGCCTCAGAGAAAGTGCATTTTTAACAGTTGGCGCTTTTTTAATATAAAGCGGCTTCATAATACTGTATCCATAATTGTAAAAACAAAGTTGCATCACGACCTCCAGTTGTAACAGAGAGACTTTCAAACATGAATCGGAGCCCCACACCGAACGCACAAAGCTCTCATTGTACTGAACGCTGCAGCCATGATTCTCAATGTGAAACTCATGCAAGTAAAAAGGCCAAGTTCTCGCCAGTGACCCCAAACACTGTGGGTAACAGTTCTGGCATTGTTTTCTGACTGCTGTCCAAATCTTGACTGAATCATCATATCAGCAGTTGGACGCTGAATGAGTTTCTGCTGTGGGAGGGAGGGAGAGAGGGAGGGATGGGACACTGTAGGCTACAGGCTAGCAGTGTTTGTGTCAGATTACAAATGGTGACAGTTGTGATTAATGCACCAGGTTCTCAAGAGTCATAAGAAGGCATGTGGAGTAAAGATAGAAGTAATGGAGTAGTACCTCTGCAGGATGTGAAGGGACATGTAGAGCTGGGGCTCGTTGGTGGCCGCAGATCGGACCAGTTTGCTCTTTGTTTGAGCAGAGACGTGGGTGCCATCTGCCAGGGAGAAACGGTAAAGAGGGCTGAGCGCATGGCCGTTCCTCAACACTGGAAGGACACCAACAAAAAGAGAGAAATTACACTTATTTAAAAAAAAAAAAAGAAACAAGCCCCACAGCACCATCACAGCATATGACTGAGAAGCAACAGGCAAAACAGCCAGATTTGCTTCCAAAAGACAAATTCTGAGTCCAAAGATATTAAAAGCTGCAGTTCATGTTACACTTATATTTGTTTATCCAAACAAATGATTGTTTCACCTTCTTGCTGGTGCTTCTTGGCGAAGGACATCTCGCCTTCGTTCTGCAGATGGAACCTCTGGATGCTGCGCCGGACCAGGTCTTCCCAGCCTGGCTTCATAGAAGCTCGGAGCAGACTTGTATCCAGTGACGTGATCTTACCTAAACACGTAGAATAAAAGGTATTAATATGGTTTTCGGGACTTCCAGCCCGAAATTCCCGGATAAGACATCAGGGTCATTAGCTAAAATGAGACAAATAAGGTTGCATCATAGTTAATTGTAATCTTACAGCCAATCATGTTAACTGATCTCACTTTTTTTTGTTGCTTTGACAGTTCCAACTTGTTCGAGGTTGTGCAACTAAGGAGGGGTGGGGTTACGGGAAGCTCAACAGAGAAATCAAAGGTCAAGTGGGTATGACAGAGGAAATGTTCTTTTCTGAACAAAGTGATAAACAGGTTTTTGTAAAAAAAAAAAAAAAAAAGATAATAAAATACTTTATGCTTGACGCAGACAGATGGATACTTTTGTCCGTCTCCCGCATCGTTTACGCGAGTAATTTGGTCCGTTTTCGCCGGGGGGGGGGGGGGGGGGGGGGGGGGGGGGGGTGGGGGGTCAGTCACTTGACGCAGCAATTCCACTAGTAATCGTTGGGGCAGTGTTAAGTTGTATAGCTACCATGCGACCAGTGAAAGGAACAAACCAGAGAAGAAGAAGAAGAACAGGAAGAAGAAGAAGAAGAAGAGGAGGAAGACGACAAGATTGCGGGAACTTTTTAAGAACAGCTGCGTGAGTGTGTCGGGCGTGTCGTGTGGTTGCAAACAACTTCATAGCGGTGCGTCACCGCCACCAACCGGTGTCTGAAACTGACGTCAGAACACGGAAGTGAGCTCTGAACTCAGCACTGCCTACGTAAGGGAGCATAAATGTAGTCATAATTCTGAATTGTGCAAAGCAGATGATTCTGGGGTATAAAACATCTTACATGTGATCCAACAGTTAATAAACAATACACTACATTCCATGCACTCAAAGAAAGGATGTATTTTAGTAAAAGCTGATTGGCTAAAGAGACTAATGTATTGAAATAATTCATGAAGTGGTTTCTGACAAGTACTGGAGGACATATGGGACCATGTCCTGGTGTCATATTTCCAGATCTCACTACATCTAAACGTTTTTCTTTAACCATCTTCTCCCCTTAGACTTCCAACAGTCATTTCGGTTAACATTTACTAATTTTATGAGATGTACACAAAAAAAATTATTCTGTATGTTACAGCAGAGTCTTAGTCCAGACCTACCTTGAAGGTCCTGCCGTGTGGTAAAGCTCTCATATGTTGGCATCACAGGCTGCTCTTTGACAGGAACTCTTCTTGCCACACATATGAGACACGACTGGAAGTCTGCAAGTATGAAAAGAAGTTTTAGTTATATTTAATGAATACATCTAGCGTCTGTGGGTAAAGTGGCATACTTGTCCCAGCAGGCACTGGACATGATGGGTGCAATAGTTTATCTTCTTACCCTGATGCAAGGTGTGCTTTATGATAACAATAAATAATAATAATGATAGAAATAATGATTAATATTATTATTGTATAGTTCTGTGAGGAGCTGTTAAACATTTGTTCAGAAAAGTTACATAATCAAAATGTTTTGTCTCATCTGAATCTGAGGATATGGATGAAAAGCTGCTACATACAGCAACAATACAGCAACTAACTGTGGCGTCCACCCCCACCCCCCACCACCACTTATCTTTCATTGTGTGTTTAAAGGCAAGTGTGAGCTCACTCTCCCTCTCTTGGGTGGTCTTATTTTGGCTCCGCACTTGTTACAGCATTCGTGTTTTTCCCATTAAAACCACAAAGCAAACCATCTGCCTGGTTTCCTTAACGGCTTCTACACCTTCAGTGTCAGAAACAAACCTGAATACAACATAATCGTGTCAAATTCAAACCCTCATAGCAACCATATTAGTTAAAGCCCTCTATGACTCATTTAAACACTGAAACCTGGAGACATTGTTAGTTGCAGAGGAGATATATTTGAATGCATGACTTTGTGTAATAGAGCATAAAACAAGTAAACCTCCCCTCAACTGGGGCCTCCTGCCCAGGTCCCCCCCACCCCACCCCCCCTATCCAGCTGCAACACTAGAGGCAGCTTCACCTTTAACCTCTGCCTATTTCACAATCTAACTGTCCAACCCACCCTTTGTTTCACACCAGCAAAGCTAAACTCAACCTCAACCTGCAGCCTTCAGTCCGTCCAGCAGATATCCTCCTCATGTCGGGGGAGAGGTTGGCACAATATCTGGTTGTCAGACATCTAAAATTAGAGTTGCAGACACATTCTTCTCCCCCGTGTGCATATGTGTGTGTGTGTGTGTGATTGGATTAGATGGGAAGCTGACAAAGTGCCACACGCTAATTAGTCTCTCCCAGTGGAAGGAAGGGAAAGTAGAGAGAAGTGGTGATGGAAGGAGGACAGGACACAGGAGACTCGGAGGGCAGGGATAGGAAGACTGACGGGAAAGTGACAGAAAGTCAAGATACAGATGGAAAGAGGAGAAAAGAATCCAGAGCAATGAGAAGGCCAAACCAGGAATGGGACATGGAAATAATGTAGGCATCTGATCAAGAGAGACAGAAGAAGAGATGGAAACAAGGAAAGAAGACTGGAAGGACAAAAATGGAAAAAGGAAAAGGACAAACTGTACCTTCGCCCTCCTCCTTGATGGACTTGGGTTCAGAGACGGCGAAACACTGCATGGTCTCATATTTCTGCTGCGCTGCGTCCTGCTGGTCGGTGGTCAGCCGAGCTTCGCCGTCGGCGCAAGGGTTCACCAGCATCCGGCAGTTGAAGGTGTGGCTGTTCCTGTTGGACGAGTCACTGCCCCGATGGTTGACTGAAACAAGAGTAGAGACATCAAAGGACAGGTTGCATTAGATGATTTCAACATCGGCATGAAGGAAAACATCAAAACGTCAGATCAATCTGAAATGGGTTGATATCAAAAACACTAAGTAGGTAAACATGGTGATACAGCTTGTAGATCATCTCTCCGTACAGAACTGCTTCAGCCCTCCGATCTTGGTGGGATTCCTCACGCCGTTGTTGTTCAGTGATACCCTGATGGTGGACTCATCAACATTAACTTTGTTCCCGAGTTACTCGGTGTTCCTATGTAGCCTCACAGGCTGTCTCACACCTGGATCGGCGACTTTGGATCGGTGGAGTCCAAAGTCTTTACAGAGGTTTTTTTTTCCAACATGGTGGGCATCAACTTTTTTTCTGAGAACATCGTAAATCTACTCATTTGTGTCATGAGACACTTCCAGAAAAGCTGAAGATTTACAACAACCTGTGTCCTTGTTTCTTTTAAATGCAATCAAATGTAATCAAATTAAACTGGTTTACTTTGTCTGTAAAGTGGCCTGGGGTTACTTTTGTTCTGGATTGGTGCAACATATATCAAATTAAATTGATGTCAAATGTCATGAGGATCAGCCTTTTTATAGCCTTTTACACCCATTTTTTTTTTATCCCAATAACTGAAAACAGTTTATTATGATGAAACATACTGTAGCCACATTTACAGTATATCTCTGCAACCACAAGGTCTATTTGAATACTTTTGGAGTCATAGCAAAGGGAACACATGTGAGATTTATTAAGTATTTGTGTGTATTTATCAATATATGTGTTACTGGTAAAGAATAAATGAAGATGGCACATAGCACAAGTGAAAAAAAGGTTCAGGATCACCTAAAAAAACAAAAAAACAAGTTTATCCCATAGGGATGATTCAGCTGTGGCTCTAAACCTCTATCAGATCATAGAACAATATGTTAACATTATCTCTGCAAAGGCCAACTCTAATAAAGTGAAGCAGAACTAAATTAGAGGTAATGGTACAGACAGTTCAGGTGAGGTCTCCAAAATGGCCATTTAGGCCCAGTTTGGCACCATCTGCTCTCAATGCCCCCCCGACTGTTGGTCTGTCATATGAGATTGATTTTGTTTAGATAATCTGCTTGACATTCCTACTGATTTTACACACACAGGTTATCAAAGGTGACTCATCTCAAAATAAAACTTCACAAGATTTGATGAAGAAACTGGAGCCAAAAACCAGATATCAGCAATTTTTTGCAAAAACAAGGATCGTTTTTAAGAGACGTCCTGCTAGTAGCATAGAAATGAGCGGGTATAGACAAATGATGGATGCATTGTAATCCGTTTTCTGCACATTTGAAAGATTCAAGTTAGAAATCAGTGATCATCTCACCCATGCTCTTTGGCAGAAGGTTTTTGATGAACTCTGCATGATCTCCAACGTGCAGCACGCTGTAGACACTGGTGTTCATCAGCTCCTCCTGCTGGTAGCGCAAATACTGGCTGACGTTCTCCGACACAAACACTATGTTGCCCTCCATGTTGACAACAAAGAAGAAGCCGTCCAGAGCCTGAGGATGAGACGAGAGAGACGATGAGGGGCAAGAGCAAAGAAGAAGAAGCTTAAAAGTGAAAAGCAGACATTAACAACAAAGAGAGATTTTTTTTAAAAAAGAGGAGGATATTGAGAGGTTTGGAGAGGGGCAGGAAGGAGAAAGAACAATTAAAGAGAAAGTGAAGATACAACTTGTTTAGTTACAGTCCTTGACTTAATACAAAATAAACTAAAATGTATCTTTTTTTATGTTACAAGTAAGTAATGTTTTTTTATATAGCACCTTTCACACAATCATAGAGTGCTTTACAGAGGAAGTAATCCAATAAAATTCATATCATAAAATAAAATACATAAAGTCGAAATATAGAAAAGTAAAAAGCAGTCATAAGAGCCCAGGTCTGATTAAAAAGTAGCTGAAGACATTTCATTTCCAACTAAGCTTTTAGAGTTCAAACTACACAAAGACAAGCGGTGTTTCTCCGTTCTACTTCCCTGCATGTTTTAGTTCTTTCCAAATCCAGCACACCTGATGTCAATTAACCAAACTGCTCATCAAGTTATTTGCAAGCCTGCTAAGGAGCCATTCATTTGAGTCAGGTGTGTTAAAGTATGGACACCTCTAAAACATGAAGGGCTGAGAAACACTGAATATATAGACGGAGGTAGATACTTCCACATTCTGGATGCTACTGCTTAGAAAGATCGTCTCCTTGGGTCTTAAAGCGAGAGTGAGCGACCATTAAAAGATTCTGATTAGATGGCCTCAGACTACGGTCATCCAATCAGAATCTCTTAATGGTCAAAATTTTACTTATCGTTGCTGACAAGGGCAAACCTCCTATAAATCATGACTTTCCTTCCACCCATAAATCAGTAGTATTGGTCATCCTTTATGTCTGTCTGTAGTTTTACAAATATTTAACTAATCAAGTGTTATTACAGTTTTTTTCCTGGGTCAATATCCTGAAATATAACAGTTTGCATCCGACAGAGTGATTCTTCCTTCAACCTACCCATGTACATACAAGCTCTCCATCATCTGCTTCTTATTCTAACACAACAATGTGGGACAGAGTATAATGGAAATGGTCTTGGCTACAGTGATGTTTATCTTTCAGACTCCAAGCGGACACCTCAGCCAAAGTTGCTGCTGGTGAGCACTAAATATAGCCTGTGTGTGTGTTTCTCTGTGTGTGTGGTCAAGCTCCTCCCCTCCTTTTCTAATCTGGCTTTTCCCAAAGGTATTTATACCTCACCGGGTCCCATGTTAAACGTCATCTCGCACACTCAAGCAAGCTTGATGATGGTATTATTGTCAGTCAGGGGAACTCTTTATCTCTCGGAGTCACGTGGATGTAACGGCAGTTACAGTCAGAAAGATGCTCCGAATGTGTTTCAGGTGACAACACAGAAAGCCTGCAGCCCTGCTGAGGAAAAAATCTCCTCGTCAGCATTTACACATTTGTCCGGCCGCAGTGCTGTGATGGTGGCATACAGAGTCTTAGATAATCTCACATTACAGAAAGTGAAAAACAAAATGTGACTTATAACTGGAGTTGTGGAAACTTTAAAGATAATTGGTGTCACAAGTAAAAACACAGCAAATGTCAGCCAAAGTGCTGCATAATATTAGATTTTAAAAAGGAAGAGCAACGTCTAAAACTTTAAAGAACTGAAAATGAAAGTAAAAACAGATTAAAGGGATAATATATAACCATACACAATAAAAATGGAGGGCAATAATCTGGGCTTGAGGGTTAGGCTTTATGTTCTGGATTGCTGAACTACAAAAAACTTGGAACGAGTCCATTCAGGCTTTTCTACATAATCAGCAAGAATTTACAACCATGCCAACACAAAATAGGTAACAATGGAGCTGGTGACATCAGCAGAAAATATTTTTATTGCATGGTCACAAGATCCTAAGGTGTGGGAATGAAAACACTTTGGTGCAAGATTAAACGGCACAAATCACTAAATGTCTGGGTTGAGTTTGCTTTAAACGGATAATATACAAAGGGTTAAATAACACGCTTCTTTTCACATTTTGCATGTTATTCAACGTGCATTTCTAGGTGCAGCCAGGGCGTTGAGGGGGTCCAGGTTGGGTCTCTTCTTCTTGCAGATTATGTGGTCCTGTTTGTTGCACCAGACCGTGATCTAACTCTGTCTGGAGTAGTTTGTAGCCATTGTTGAAGAGGTTAGGATGAGGATCAGCACCTCCAAATCTAAGGCCAAGGTCCTCAGCCGGAAAAAAAGGGTGGAGTGTCCTCTCTGGGTCAGGAATGATGTCCTGGCCCAAATGGAGTATCTCATTCCCAGGATCTTGTTCACAAGTGAGGGAAGAAAAGAGCAAGAGGTCGGCCGGTGGATGAGTGTGGCATCTGCAGTGATGCAGAGTCTACATCGGTCTGTTGTAGTGAAGGAGCTGAGCCAAAAGGCCGAACTACATTCCTACCCTCACCTATGGTCACAAGCTGTGGGTAGTGACCAAAACAACGAAATCACAGACATAAGCTGTCTTTAAAAGAGTCAGGGTGGCTGAGATCGGGTGAGAAGCTCAATCACCCTGGAGGGTCTCGGAGTAGAGCCGCTACTTCTCCATATCAAGAGGAGCCAAAATGAGGTGGCATCTGGTTAGGATGCCCCCTGGACGCCTCCCTGGTGAGGAGTTCTAGGTATATCCCATCGGGAGGAAGACCCAGGACACGCTGGAGAGACTACGCCTTTAAGCTGGCCGAGCTGGAGGAAGTGGCCAGGGGAAGGGAAGTCTGGGCTACCCTGCTTAAGCTGCTGCCCCTTCAATCTGACTTCAGTATGCATTACAAAAATGGATAGATGGATGTAAAATAGCATGGCAAATCAGGGTAAAAGTACAGGACATGACTTCATCTCACAAGACTGGATTGTTAAAACTGTGTCTTAAAAATGTCTTTCACTGCAAGAGATTTAAATATATAATCAAAATCAAATAAGATTTCTTCAAATTGTCCATGCTTTATGTGTATAATATTTGTCATGCCTTATGATGAAGACCCCCCGAATAAAGAATACAAATGAGTGTGTAATTTTTTTTCTTTGGGATATTGTCTCATGAAGCAACATGAACAGTGAAAATGTAAGTAGCTCCAGTACAAAACCTTGAGGCCCACCAAAGGTCTAATAAGTTAAGTTGGTGCACTAATAATTGAGACAAACAGATACCTGTTCAGCTAAGTTCACATTTAAGACAGATGTTAGAGGATGCAGAAAAATGGCCCAGAATTCAAACAAACTGGTGGTTTGACTGGCGTTCATCAATCATTATGTGCGAATGCTTCAAAAGAAGTGATTTTTGAGGCTGCTTGATGATCAAATATTTAGCATATTGGAAATGCTGGGGGAGTTGGTGAGTTGCAAGAGTGGACACAGGAGACCTGACAGGAAAATAATAAACGAGCAAATGTGATTATGATGAAGAAACTACGGTTTGCTCTGGAAGCCTTGAACCGGAATCAGGTTAAACGCTGGGGACGCGAGCCACACCTTTGATGTTTACAATGTGAAACATCCCGGTAGACCACAGAAAGAAGCTGTTGACTTAAAATGTAAAATGTAAAAAAAAAAACGATGCTGAAAATCCAAAGTTCAGATAATAAGGACAAGGACTGTAAATAAGCCATAGCAGGAAGTCCTACACACATGGAAACGGTTGCACATTTTTTGTAACATTGTTTTAATGTATTTTTCCTGTCAAATACATTTTGAATAAATGAATAAAAAAATTAATTCAATTCAATTCATCTTTATTTGTATAGCGCCAATTCACGACAATGTCATCTCATGGCGCTTCACAGACAATCA
>JAOXYM010000008.1:26523518-26542737 GCA_028567055.1 Leptatherina wallacei
ATGTGTTGTGTGAATGGGTGAATGAACATGTAGTGTCAAAGCGCTTTGAGTGGTCACATGACTAGAAAAGCGCTATAAAAGTACAGTCCATTTACCATTTTCTTCAGAGGTAGAGAAAAGTTCGGTTTAACCTACCTCCAGCATCATGGGCCCAAGAGTATCCTTATCAATAACACCCTGCCCCGTTGATGAGACGTCTGCCTTCTGCACCTCCTCCGCATCGGCCACCGGAGCTTTTTCTGTTATAAAACAACAAAAAACATGAAAAAAAAATGCTGAATAAATTGAATATTAGATTGTTTCCATCATTCATTCTGACTTTTAACTACTCAGGATAAAAACTACAAGTCACGGAATGCACTGTGGTTAATGCATGACTAAGAGCATGTCAAAAGTAAAGCTGCAGTGTCAAAAGGATCAAATGAAGTAACTTATTGTATGTTTGCCCCAGAGTGTGTTTGTTTTCTTGGAAAAACAGCTTGTCAGACTAATATCTTTGCAACAGCTCGCCCTTTTAGAGGGCACTCTGTTTTTACAGACAACACCGACAGTGTTGTTTTTGAGATGATGAAGCCATCGAGCAAACACACACCCAAATGCAGACTTTGTGTTTTCATGTACAAGAGGACCATTCACATATCACATTCTTTTCCTTTAACATAACACTTGCTGTATTTGAGTTTGGACCAGTCTCCTGCCGGCAAGACGATTCAAAACATTGAGCACCTAACGTGTTCATGACAGCAGGTATCACCACACAAATACATGGTACATAATACACTTCAACATTCATATCAGAGTCCAGTTTTTTCCTCTCGTCCATGGCTGTACCAGTGGACTGTTAAGCCTCCCATGGCCCCATTAGGCCACATAGCTGACATTCCTGCTGTGGGACCAGAGCTGTGGATTCATCAGCCCTTAAAATCCTGTCACTGTAGAGACTGCAGTGGCTCTGCAGTGTAAGTTGGAGGGGGATTTAAGTCATGATCTGTGTTTCTTTAAATCAGGAAGCATGTTATTATTCTGCGTGTCACACGATCAGTTTGTGTGTTTAAGTTGAAATTCCCAGTTTGCCTCAAACAGGTTCCAGAGTTAGACCGCATACCATCTCCTGTGGATGAGTCTATAATGGCAAAGACCATCTGTCATGGTAAACAGCAAAAAACACCCTAGGCCGCCACACAAACATCCACATGAAGGGCTTATTTAACAAGGTGGTGCTGCATATTTGCAGTATTGACAAATGCAAAGCTCATTAGCTTGAAACAGCGTTATCAAGTGCTTGCAGCAAACAGCAAAAAGCCAATATCTTGACCCGCTGTTTCAAGTTATGAGATTGCTCCAGTCTTTGCAAACAGCTAAAAAAAAGGACTGGTTTTCCTGAAATATCTATCATAAATATGTACAGATTTTGGTTAATCAAAGTTTTAGTGAATATAGAAGTCTGATGTGGAAAATATTGGCCTTCAGATAAATTTGGTTTGTTTTCAGTTCAGTTGTTATTAGCAGAAACTTATTCAAAACAGATCTACGAGCAAAAGAAATTAACCAACTAATACTTCTAGAGTTCAGCTCCACAGAGAGACTAAGAGTTATGATACAACACAATGTGATTAAACAAACCCCATCTTCATATGCAATTAAGTACACTTTATTCATTTGTTAAAATCTTTAACTAAAAAGGTACAAGTCCAAAGCAATTGTGTTCAATATCTTCACTTACCAACTTCATTAAATCTACAATCAGCAACTTACTGACAGGTGAGGATGTCAGGATTGGGTTTAAAAGAAAAAAAAATTCCAAAGCTTAAGTTTTTCAAAGTGATGATTGGTCATGGCTGGACACATGTTGCAAAATATGTCAGAAAATCATCCATTTAAAAACATTTCTCGTACTGAAAAGAATTTTGGCCTTTTGACATCGACGGAGCAAAAAATTGTAAAAAAGATTCACAGAATCTGAAAGGCCAAGAACAAAAACCACTGTTGGATGGTTGCGACTTTTGAGTCCTCAGGGGTTCCTGAATGAGATATCATTGTACAATCATGATCAATAAAGCCAAGAGGGCTCGGGAATACTTAAGAAAACTATTTGCATGCAACACAGTCCACCACTGAAGAAGAATAGTCATTTCAACTCTGCAGAATTAGCTTCTGTGGTGTTTTTTTCTGAGTACAGCAAAGTTGGTCTGTGAAAACTGAGAATTGTTTCTTTGTATTTGTTTCTATTAAATACAGAAATGAACCAATTGAATTTAGGAGACTTAGGTTTTTGTTGCATTTCAGCAAATTCTACAAATATAACCAACTAAACCAAGAAAGAACCCTGTTGTTGATCATTCATGTAGTCACATCCTGTCATGTGACTACTGTGCAATGTTGATGCTTAAATGATATGCTCAGCACTACTGGATCCTACCGTAGGGAAGGATTTCTCTGTAACGCGCAGAAAACTGATGAGCAGACAGAAACCGAACATGCAAACACAAACATGCATTTTCTTCTCTGTGACCTGACACTGCAGTTACTGTAAATGTGAGGTGTGGACCAAAACACACAAACATACACCTTGTTACTGGAACCTGTTTGGCCACTAGGAAGAGAGGACACATACTCATCAGTATTACCTTTTCTCCCCCTCTGTGTTTGTGTGCAATCTTCAAAAAACGTTGATATATTTTCCAACGTGTCATCTTTTCGGAAATTTAGCTTGAAATCGGTCTTACTGGTGACACGTTGGTGGGTTTCTGCTGTTGACGGCACAGCTGTGTGACTTGTGTATTATCCCTGTGTGCAAGTATGTGCTTATTCAGCTGTTGTTGTCAGGCACAAACAGTGCAGCGACACATGGACACCAACTGGCTGACCGCAGGAACAAAAAGACAAGAGAGGAGATGAGAAAATGAGTGACAAAGAGAGAGAGAGAGAGAGAGAGAGGGCAGGAAAAGAAAGAGGGAGAAATGAAAAAAATGGAAGCAGGGAGAAGAGGATAGGGACATAAAAGAGGTTAAAAGAAAGAGAAAACAAGGAAAGAAAAGGTTGATGAAAGATTAAAGGGGAGTGGGATAAGAAAAATGGGGAAGGAAAAAAAAAGACTGAAAAAGGAAAAGAAAAGATGGTTGAGAAAATCAGATTAGGATAACAGAAGGAGGGGAGGAACGAGGGAACAAGAAGAGAAACAGAGAAAAAGTACAGGGACTAGAAAAAAAGAGATGGATGAGGAAGGTTGAAAGGTAGAACAAGAAAAGGAGAAAGTAAAAAAAGAGGAGAGGAAAGGGAGTGAGAGGTGGAGGAAAGAGGAAGGTGGGAGGAGAGAGGCGGTTGTGTAAAGCTGAAAGATGGGATAACACACGGGGAGAGAAGAGAAAGAGGAGGAGGGGAAAGAAAAGATAAGAGAAAATTAAAGTAGAGAGGAGGAAATGAGAAGGAAAGAAAAGAGAGCAGAGGAGATAAGAGGAAAGTAAAAGATGGTTGAAGAAGGGCCACAATGAGATGGTGGATCGGGGGGGGGGGTGAGTAGAATAAAAGGTGTGATAAAAAGAAAAACAAGACAACAATAGGGGAGGAAAAGATGAAAAATGCTGGTTGGAGGAGTTATAACAGAGAAGGGGGATCAGAAATAAGGGAGATGAACGCCACACAATGAGGACAATAGAAAGGGAAAAGGAAGGAAGACAAAGGGGAAGAGGGGAAGCAGAAAGGGAGATGGAGGGACTGAGATGAGGGCAGATCCGCCCGTTTCCCCCCCTGAGGCCTTACATCATGTTGGTCACTGTTACAAAACAGCCCTGCCACAGTCTGCCTCACCATCACTGTCATCTCAGAGTCTGTACTCACACTTGTTCCCTCTTCACATTTCAGTCGGATCCCCCTGCTGTAGGTTCCAGGTGAAAACCATTCCTGCCTTGTTACCTCAGGCCAAGACTTTGTTAAGCGTTCAAGATTTAACAGTGATGGTGTAAAAGTCACACGGCCTTCTGAACTTATATTTCCTTTAGTTTACAGGCTAAAATGAAGCTGCGCTCACTTACTTTGTTCTTGCCGAACCTATGGGGATGTCCAAAAGGCAATTTCAATATCATCACATTAGTTGCTCTGTTTGTGATTGCATTGCCGAGTGTGACACGCACACATACGATTATTTATGAGTTTTCACTTCCTACAGCTATCACACTCTCCCGTTTGTGACTGGACGAATATGAATAGACTCATAAAAACATGTTTGGTGTTACTTGTTACTTTCTTTGAAAGTTAAACTGTCCTCAACGTATCTTCAGTGGGACAAAAACAGATTGTTGTTTTTCCTTCGGCCCAGGAAACATAAAAAACACAGTTGCTCAACCGTTTGCACCGCAGTATTATTATATACGTGTTCATAGATTTGACACCGAATAACAAAAACAGACACATGTCGCGTGCTAAAGGTTCAAAAACAATCATTTGTGTGGGTCTGACTCAAACACGGTTATTACTGAAGATGCTCACCCTGCTCTTTGATCTGCCGGATCTGCTTCACCGTCTCTTTGAGGATGGCGCATTTGTCGGGCTTGACGTTGAGGTCGTCCATGTCGTTGATGTTGGCAAAAATCAGCTCTGCCAGCTCCTCGATGTATTTGTTCTCCTGTTCCCTGTTCCGTCTCTCGGTATTCCTTTTAGGGCTGGGCGATGAAAAAAAAGACATAATAAAGGAATTAAATGTCCAAATAAAACAAATATTGTTAACTTGGAGTGATTTTAAAAACATCACTGCACAACACATCACTGTTTCTAAGGCATATGACACAAATCTCTTTCATTCCGATATGAGAAGCCTTGTGATACAGATCTACAAATATGAAAAAAAGAAGAGGAAAAATTTATGGAAATGATCAAAGAAAAAATAAAATTTGACTGAGAGGAAACGGTCAAACACAGTGTCAGTGGAAATATAAAACTAATTCAACTCAACATGCAAAAGATGTCATTGTTCTCAGTCGGCTGTGTCTCAAATGTGAAGCAAGTACAAACAAAATGGAAAGGTTGTAAAAAGGGAAACATACAGGTTGACTCAGGACGATGTCAAAGTGTTATATGATAAAGCATTTTGCCAAAATTGTAATCAAGATGAACATCAGCTCCGTGACATGGCAAGCAAACAGCCTGCACTTCAATCTGACTTCAAATCTATTGTGGAAATTAAAAAAAAAAAAAAAAAAAAGGTCCACAAGGCTCCATTCTGTAAAGTCGATCTGTCGACTACTGTAGAAGAAAGCTGAAACCTGACTCAATGCTTCTTTTTCTTTTGTATCATTATAATTTGCTTCTCTAATTGATCTGAATAAAAGAGGAAAAAAGATGAATTCTTAAAAATACATTTTACAAAAACCACAATGTCAAGATGTTTTTTTTTTTTTTTTCTTTTTTGGGGTCATATCTGACAAAATTCACATCAGTTTTTTTTTCTGACAAAATTTAAGACTGAACAAACATCCTTAAAAATGATTTCATAGTTAATTGCTTAGCTGTACATTAAATCGGAGACTTTTGTCGGTGTGCGGTGACCTTCCTCAGCCTCCTCAGTAACCATAAGTTAACTTCATGAGCTCTCTAGAACCAGACACCAATTTGTCCTATAACCTCTGAACACATCACATCATTGCGAAAACAACTTTGTTATATAAACTGTTGTTTGTAAAATTGTTGCAGCCTTTATTTCTTTGTTGACCTGAAAGGACGTCCCCTGTCCTCACAGTCCTCTCTCTCCCTGAGGAGCCATAAACAACTTTATTTCATTTATGACACATTACAAAATATTTGCTGAAAATAAAACAATAATCAGCTTTGGGAAATGAGGAAAAACTGTTGGTAGGAATTCTGGGAGAATCCTCATCCCGTCTGTAAAAGAGCTGAGGATGAAAGAGGAGGACTTCTACAACAGAATCGCTTACAATGATCCTAAACACACAGCAGAATCTACAATGGCCTGCTTCCAACGGGAGGACTCGTGACGGCTCTCACAGTCCCCTGAACTAAACATCGTCAAGTCTGTGGATTGACATCAGAAGAGGAACACATTGTGATTTAAAAAAAATCTCAGAATTGAATCCATTATCTGGAAGAATTGGAGAGAAAAGAAAAAAAATCTTACATGATAAAAAAAAAAAAATTTAAGATTCACAACTACCACATACAGGGATGAGTATGTGGATTATTATGGGATGTAGACTGATGGAAAGCATGTTATGACACAGTGACCTGCAACAGTTACAAATCAACACCAACAAGAATCAATGCAAATATTTCAGTCATGATTTCCATGGGCATGTAAACAGTATCAAAACAATGATTGCAAAATATAGCCAGCATTATAAATTCCAGGAGCTTCACATGTTTCCACTGGCTCCAATAACCAAAAAACTCAATGCATTACCGTCTTCTATCATGTATACAATAAGCGAGCTGTAAATGGGGCTATAAAATACCGAAACATTAAATACCCAGTGAAATTCGGCAAACGAAGACATGCTTGTTTGCATGTCTAAATTTAACACTCCAATAAGGAAAATCCTGTGGAACGTAATGTCTGCAGCAGGGCCTGTGTGCATCCTGTGTGCACTCATGCACTGGAGGCTTAAAGTATATTCCGGATAGTTTTCCTTTCTTTTATTTTTTCCCCAAGACATTGTCCTAGGTGGTCATTGTGACATTGACGAGTCTCGGGAGGAAATGTCAGGCAAAGAGCAACATTTCTGTGGACCATGTTGACTCATTTATGGAGAGTATCAGGTCATATCTTTAAAAAGGCTCCATAAAACATTGTGCTATAAGTGTTAAATTTGGATGAGGACTTAGGATGGCATTAGGTTGTGATGGGATTGTGTTTATGTCACAGTTGTAGTCATCTTCATGCAAATGCTTGGGAAAAAGTTTAGTGTATGAGGTTATAAAAGAAACCAAAAACAAGTATTCAGTCCATTTGGTTTTCAATTTACCCTTCCCATGGATACGAATTTGGGGAAAATTTTAATAAGGGGTTGAATTCAAAATATTAAAAAAATGTTTTCTTGAAAATGTTAAATTTTAACCCAAAGACCCTATACAACAACAAGATTAATATGAAATGTTTAAAATGATAAAGACTTTTGTTCTCCTGAGTTGGTGGAGTTGTGAAAACTGTTCAGATAACCTTGAGTTAATTTTGACATGCGTTATATATGATTTAATTGGTAGTGGTAAATGAGATAATAAGTTATATTTTAGCTGTATATTTAGCGTTTGCTTTGATAAAAAAATTATAAAAAATTGCCAGTGTTACCAGATCTGGTGAAAAAAAAGCAGCTCTGCCTAATGTTGATCAGTCTGAGTAGAAGCAGACTTCTACATGCGACTGATACCATGACTAATTAGCAGTTATCCTGATCTTTACTTTTAGAGTACCACATTTGAAGTCATTATGATAAGGAGGCTGTATTTCTTGATGTTTGACTGATGTAATGAGGCTAAGGATGGTGGATGAAGGTTCTTACCTGGGTCCCAGGAGGTCTGACTGACAGTCTTTCCTCTTCAGAGGCTCCCCTCTGGGGGCCTCGGGGGTGTCCCCCCCACCATTACTCATCTTCAGCACTTATCAGCAACTAGGGGGAGAGAAGACGAGAATTTAACAGAACATTGTTTGGTCATAATAAATTCTACTCGAGCAGCAATCATTACAGTTAAAATGAGGCTGTGGACCGTCCAGCATTGACAAAGTTAAATTAAACAAAAAGTGACAGAGATAAGTGCCCCCCCCCCCCCCTCAGTGATGTTTACTCTATTATAAAACACAATATTATTGAAATAGAAGAATTAATGCGCTGGTGATGTACACAACCTGCATGGTGCATTATCAAACAGGGAGCGTATGTGACTCATAGAAACAATGTACCATTGTAATGAGCTTGCAGGCAATATGTGGGAGGCCCAGTGGGAATACAGTGGGTGACAAATAATTACCTCAGTTAGCAATAGCTAATTTACATTGGCATTATCATTGTTGTTTCATTAATTTTTGTTATGATGGCCTTCGACAGGGGTGATGATGTTGAGAGCTAAAATGTTTTGATGATATTTCTATAATCCTAAAAGTGTTTTGTTAGAATCAAAAGAAGGAAATATAAAAAGGTAGGACGACATTAAAATCAACACTCACTGGCAGAGAAAGACGCCATATGGCCACCTCATGCTGCTAGACTTGGACCATATGGTACAGTAAAAAGGGACAGAATTCAGTCTAATGAGAAGCTGACAAAATCCATATCTATGTCAAAGCTAGGCACTGATCTGACCAATCATTAGGCATTGCTGGGAATAGAAAGGCTGGCAAGCTGGGTGGGTACTTCCATGTATAATCCAGCAGCCCCCCTGGATTAGCTACTTCCTCATCTAGACATAAGAGACAAAGAAATCCATATTGTACCCCAAAAAACAGATTTAAAAACAAATAAGAATAAATAGACCCTACAAATGTGAATAAAATCATTGTTGAATTTGCAAGTGCACTCCAAATGTTGAAGGAGCTAGTTTGATTGACATGATGTAAATAAGAGTATAAAAAAACTAATCAGAGAAGAATGTGGGAGTCTGTTAAAGTGCAATACCACTGATGACCACTTGGTTCTGCCTCAAAGCAATTATCTTTTCCCACGAGTCATTTTGGTACCATTTGCTACTTCTAATGAGTTGTCCATTGTGAAACAGATATATATATAGAGCCCATACGGTGACATCAGAAGAATTCTTTTTTTTTTTTTTTTATTGCATGGCAATGAATTACTAAACACATGGGAAGGAAATTCCCTTGAGCTAGCATCTGCAAACAGGGATCGGACCGCCAGGGTCCCTGCCTTTGGTTACCGCCCAGCTCATAATGCACCAGACCACTTATTTCATATCCAACGTGAAACTTCGTCCGTGGCAGGGTGGGGCTGCGAACATAGCATTATCCGTGGTCTTTATATACTGCATGTGTTATATACATTTCTGTACTCTCTCACCACCAAGATCAGCTGTTAATTAAAGCTATCTGTTCAAATTTGCACCAGTGGAAATGTGAAAGTGAATACTTCCTGCTTCAGGATTATCCACATTAACCATGCCCACCTCAAATATCTAACCAGTCACACAATACTTCTCAGAGAGCGGCGAAGAGAAAGTTCTGAGGACAGACTGACGGACGGATGGATAATAATTAAGCGGCCCTGCATTAGTAATCCGTAACCATAATTTAGTAATGTGTGGCTGCTTAATACAACAGCCATGCGTTGCTAATGGCCAATTACCACATATCGCTTTCAGTTTAAGCCATGAACCATACGAACCCAAATCAAATGGACCGTATTCGTGTAGCGCTTTTCTTATCTGACAACTCAAAGTGCTTTCACCCTAATGTCGCTTACTAACTGTCATACTGTGTTTAATTGCAAGAGATCGCAGAATATCATTGTAATTCATCCTGATTTGAATTAATTTAATCTAATCTTAATTTTTTGAATATATTTAATCAAATTTATCTGTTACATGTGTGCTAAAGTTTATTTGCAAGTGCAGTAAATGTGTGCTTTAGCCATAAAGGAACTCACCCATTCTCTGTTCGCTCACAATTTCGTTTTTACTTCCCATGCATAATGCCTGGCCATGACTTAACTATCTCATTCACACGCATTAGTAACACGTGGCCACGAGTTAATATATTTCCTATTGATGTCACCATACAGGGTCGATGGATATAAGCAAAGTTGTTCAATGAGGTTTAAAATGCAACTCTTTATTTCCCTGTCACAACTAAATGTTCACGTCTGGTTTCAAAAAGACAAACATGGCCAAACTCAAGTCAAAACACAGGTTAAAAAAGCAAAAGGTGACTTTCCCAGTGGTTTCGTCAAATTGCTGATGCCTAAAGTGAACTACATCTTGTCAATTGAATACTTGGACGGAATAAAATAAACACTGGGACGTCTTTGATGATAGACGTCCTGCTAGGAACAAAAGGATTTCAATTCAGTTAAAATCAGAAGGGATTTCTAATTAGATACGGAGCAGGAAGTGTTAAGTATGTAGCAACAGCTTAATGTAGTTACCTTAACCCCTCATTTCCACACACATCCTTAATTACAGCTAATCAGTGTAGCTGATCCACTGAACTGGACGCACGAGTTGGCAACCGGATTGCATAAATAGTTGCCCTCTTCTGATTCCCCCCACCACCAGCTTATCATTGGCCTTATCTGCATCAGCTTTGGCCTCGACCTGCTTGTCAGAATTCTTCATTTTGGATTACGCTGCTCAAATCTACCAAGCACGGGTGACAAAACTCATCATGAAGCCCTTAAGATTTGTCAGCTTTTTTTTTGCTGTTGGTTATATCTTCGGCAGTGACTTGTTTTTAAAGATTAAAGCTTAGGTGGAGAAAACAACATGGTCAAGAAAAGAATCGGTACAGAATAGATGCATCACATGATTGGTTGTCTCTGCAATCGCAAGCTAACGAGGCAGTCTAACAGAAGCATGAGAGAGAAGCAGGATCTCATGGGACAGTAGGCCTTTAAGACCCTTCAACAGGCCAACACGTCACCTGACTGTTACATAACAGCCGGTCAGTGGGACTGATACTGCGCAGATGAAGGCAAGAGAGACTGATAAGCGAGAAGGAAAACAACAGGGAGGCAGAGGGAGAGAAAGAGAGATTAGAGAGAAAGGAACAAGGTAAGAAAGAGAGAAGGGAGGATAGTGTTAAAGAAGCATTAAGAGAAAAGCAATGAGGAAATGAACAAGTATCTGTTTGTTGGTGTTTATGGGAACGTCCTCACACAGACTTCAAGTTGGCAAGTGCGGTCAAATAATACAAGTGGGGGGTGGATGGGGTGACAGCAGGAAGAAAATGGGAGGTGGGGCATTTGTTGCTCTGAATACTCAGGCCTGAGGACAGAGGAAAATATGGCCTAATTACCCGAAAAGAGAAGAGAAGAGAAGAGAAGAGAAGAGAAGAGAAGAGAAACAAATACTCCCCCCCCCAAAAAAAAAAAAACCTGTAAGATAAGACAACCAGATAAGTGACAGAAGCAGCGATGTATTTGTTTTTGTTTTGTTAATAGTTTCCATATCGGAAGGAGAGCTCTTGATAAGCAGTTGCTCTCGTCACCGGTCCACCAGCTCGCCAGCTATCAACACTTCTTGTCGTGACCCAATCTTTCTGTATGCTGGCCTGGCGGCATGGCTTCAGGGATAGAAATCTGCCTTCTGGAGCACAGAAATCCACAGCTCGGAGATTGTAAAACCCATCATCTTATGAACTCTACTAACACAGGCTAAATATACTAAATACACTCCGATACTGATGAGTGACAAATTTCACATAAAAGCTTACAAAGCATCATAGTGAGGTTGTTAGACAACACTCAGGCTCGTTTATTGGTTTGTTATATCTCCATATGGTCGTTGTGACTCTTGGCACAATCATAAACGTTTTATTGTAACTGAAATTTGCATACGAAATAGAATATATAAATATATAAAAGTTCAATGCTGATCGGTGTCCAAGGTAGAAAAATATTAACAAATTCCACTGAAACATCACTGATAACTCAATTAAGGGGGCATTCACACAGGGATAGTTCTGGGGACTAGGTTCGATTGGGCGGAGATTTCCGAAAGATTTCACACCTTCCTTTGATTTGTGTTCAAACTGGATTCAACTGGAGCAGACCAAACCACCTGGACAACGTCACATAGTTAAAAAAAAACTGCTCGCAAGGGGGCAC
Source organism: Leptatherina wallacei (assembly GCA_028567055.1). Taxonomy (NCBI): domain Eukaryota; kingdom Metazoa; phylum Chordata; class Actinopteri; order Atheriniformes; family Atherinidae; genus Leptatherina; species Leptatherina wallacei. The sequence continues at coordinate 26,535,293 of JAOXYM010000008.1, forward strand.
TACTCCCCAAAACAAGCATTGAGCAATAATGAATAGCTGCAGATATTCTTACTTCTTTTTAGAATTTTACTAAATGGTCATATTTTTTGGAGTGTTTTTTAAATTCTTTTATTGTGTTTTTATTTTGCATTTTTTTAAGTACTGAAGGATCATTTTGATATTTTTTAGTGGTTCTTATTTCTTTTGTGGTTTTTATTTTAATCGGACCGTCGTGTTTCATGTATGTGAATGATTTTTTTATCGTTGATTTTGTAATATCTTAAGGGCCTGTCTGTAAAAGTTTCCCTTTGGGGACGATAAAATTACTTGACTTGACTTGAAAAAGCAGGAATAAGAAGAAAACCGGGCTCCTTGATTGGCCAGGACCGAAAGAGGAAATCTTTCCACCGTCTCCTTCACCCCAAGTAAATAGTAAACAATAAAGCCACAACATGCAGTCTTGTGGTTCCTAATTCTACTGTGGTGTGCAGAACCTGTACGTTTTTCTGAAAAACTTGTCCAGTAACAGCAGCAGTTGATGCAACGAGTTAATCTACACACAAGACGAATGGGCCAGTACTGAAGAAGACTAATGAGAGAGGGGGTCCACAATGATATGCTGAGGTTGCACATTAGCATTATGTAGAAAAGTTCAGTTATTGAATAATTACTAATTAAGCAAAATGTTACAACCTGTGCCTCACTTTTAAAAAAAAGCAAATTGAGAAGTTTAAAGTCAACACATACAGGAAAGGATATTGTTGTTATGTCAGGCTGTGATCCACTGGATAGTCTGTTTGCAAGTGAACCAAGACCCCCAGCTTTCAAGCGGACCAGAGTCCGGACCAAAGAGCGCATCAGTGTGCCAAACGAATCATACCATCTGTGGAAGTGTACCATGGTCCATTCAAAACTAAAATGCATTAAACTTCCTTATATTTTGTGCTCATGCTCACATTCACTGACACACACGTTTATACAGTTATTGTGTTGTCCTGCAGGTTGAATCACCAATAGTTAAGTTTCCATACACTTGCTGCTGCTGTTGTTTCTCAGTTTGTTTTCGTTTAGGTGCTCCTGATGATTATCTGCTTTGTTTTCTTAAATAGGCCGCACGATGTTTTCTGTCAAGGTTTTTCTTTTCTTTTTTCTTTACAGGTGTAGCAGCTGGTTATCTGGTTTCACCGTTTCTGTTGTACACTCGTTTCTGTTGCTTTCTATCTATTGTATCTCTGTCTCCTTTTTCTTCTTTTCATTCCCTCCTTGTCTCTTCTCCCTGCAATTTCTCCTTTCCTTGTTTTTCCTCGTCAGGTTATGCATTAACGTATAACTTAGCAATAACCAAAATTAAGAACGATACTCAAGTACCAAGGGAGCCTTATGTACACAAAGTTTAATTTCCTTTATATCCATTAAACTCCCCCTGGCAAAGTAAATTTGTTCAGTACAACATGGCTGCTAGACAGGACAAGATAAAAAAAAAGAAGTATCAAACTGAGTACAGTATGAGTGAGTAAGGAGAGAGCAGTCCTATAAAGCTAATAGGACCTGTCACTGTTTGAACCTGTTGCAGCGCATTTAATGATGAAAAATTATGATTCTAAAGTTTTAGCTACTAATGAATTATCATACAAATTATCATAGATAATATTATTGTCTCTATTATAAATTTAGAATAAATGTGAAAAAATTATATTATATATAAATATAAAATAAAAAGAAAATATCATGTGAAGTCAGAACCTGTAATGTTCCTCCATGGCTGCAAAGCATACAACAGCTCAGGATCACTGGAGTTATAAGTGATCATCAGAACTTGATGAAAACCTCTGTTAAGGTCTCAATTAATTTAAAAAACCCCCCCCCCCCCCCCACACACACACACACACACACACAAAATGCAGAGACTCACATCCGGCATAACTCAGACATTTAAAATCAGTGCTTCAAGCACATACGCAAACACGTGCACAGAGAGACACATATGGCACAGCAGACATGCGCACAATGAATTAACACTAATGTAAGCTTCAACAAAAGCCTCTACCCTGTTCTGACCGATACTAATGCAATCAGAGGAGCTGAGAGCTTTGCAAACTGAAGCCATTTAAAAACAATTTGAGCTGGAGAGAAGGGACAGGGCCAGAGGGTCAATGCAGCCATTAAGAAATTAAAGCAGAGGATTGATCACTACCTGCTTAAGTGGGCTCTGTCTCCAATAGAAACCGTGGCTTCTCTGTGCCTTTGTTTTGGCTTTCTGGGAAAACCAGAAAGCTGGATTTTCTCAGGTACGGTTTTATTCTTTACTTCATTTTGAAATGATTACTTATGAGGAAACGATTGTTTCATGAACCAACAAATAATTACAGAAACAAACATTTTTAATGACTATTCAATTTTAAGCCAAATTGGCTGCTGAATACAAACAGGATGCAAGTTCAGAGTTGTTCTCATTCATGTATCAACTGGATGTTTATCTGGCTCTTTAAGCTTTCAAAGAATATCCCAGCAGTTTGTACTTCCTGGTGTATTACAGAGAACAAAGAGCAGCTACCTGTAGGTGTCACATTACATCCAGATGGAGGTCGGGTTGGGAGATAGAAATATAAAACTAAGCTGAGTTTTGGTGCAATAACTAAACTAAATTGATAATAAATAAACAACTAAGTTTTTTTAAGTTACTTAGTAGAGACCAGCTCCTTAATGAGCAAACAGTTTGGAAGATGTAATCTGACAATCACCGCAACCATGGGAGACCTGTCATCAAACTGATCGTTGTCATTGAAGTAAAATGCACTATGGGCTGTTGTTAAAGTAATGAGTCATTGTCAGGCTTTAGCCCGACGACTAATTGAGGTTTTGAGCACGTAACACAAAAAAATGGAGCTGACAGATTTTATGTAATGACAGCACAAAATTAAAGCTGATGTGATTTAGCCGGGGTAGAGGAAAACCTCTCTATGCTTAATGTGATAACACCTTCACTGTGTAAAACCAGCCAGTGTGAGCGTTACTGCAGCTTGTTGTTCAAGTCTAGGAGAGTTTTTTTAAGTTTATTTAGGATTGATGTTTTTGGTAATTTATCATTGAAGATGTCATACACTATCAAAGAAGTTGTAACAAAAATTCAGTTTTTTTCCCTCTCTTCATGATTCCTACTGATAATTTTTTCTTGTATAGATATTTTATTCCATCAAAGCTGCAAAATATCACAGAAGATGTGTGTCAGATTGTAAACATCAGGTTTATGCTGGTCGTGCAGAGTTCTCAGAAACACATATCAAATAGGACGACAATGATTTTTAAATAGTCCCATAATTTACTACAATTAAATAACTATCATCTCATGTGTGATCTCCTTGTGTGACTGTGTTGTTTTTACTCACTATTGTTAGATTCTGGTACAAAGCATATGATGCTGTGAGATGTGATGCTAATTGAGTACAAATTCAAGAAACACGCAGAACCAAAGACAAAAAAAAAACTACAGCAAGTTCTGTGTGGAACACCATCAAGAAAATAGAGAGAAATGAGCCAGGTAAAGCTGGGATATCATAAATCTACCATGAATCTGCACATATGAGAGTGAAGCTTCCAACAGAAGGTCCATGAACAAACCAGCAGTCAATAGCAATGCAAGTTTGATTTTAGACATGAAGAGTAAATCACAAACCTCAACTCAAAAAGACATACTTCCATCAGTTTTGTTTAGGGGGAAGGTTTTCAAAGTTTGATGGGATTTGATGAGTCACCAAGAAAAACCATCAGCACAACACTGAAGAAACTGTGTGGTGATACTGTAGGGCAGGGGTGCCCAAGTCCAGTCCTCCACAGCTACTATCCTGCAACTTTAAGATGCATCTCTTCTCCAACACACCTGAATCCGATAAGGAGCTCATTACCAGAACTCTGCAGAGCTGAATGACAGGCGGAAGAGAGAATTCAGCCATTTGATTCAGGTGTGTTGGAGAAGAGATGCATCTAAAGTAGCAGGATAGTAGCTCTCGAGGACTGGACTTGGGCACCCTTGCTGTAGGGGAACTGAGCACTTAACAACAGTTGAAAATTTACAGCGGAATCATATGCAACTATCACATGACATTATGTACTCAACTGGAAATGCACAGTGCTGTTCTACATACTGCTGAAAACCTCTAAAATGTACTGTCCATGGCTACTGAAAACTAACAGGGCAGTTGCAGTTTTTTACCTTATAATGTATTGTTCATCTGGGGGCCGTCTTGTACTCTAATTTCACAATATCGGTCTCTATATGGTGCAAGGGTACAAATTAGTACCCACTGTTAAGGGTACAACAGCAGTGACAATCCTTTGTATCCCTGAAGGTGCAGTGAGGTACTCCATTATCTGAGAGTGCGTAAATGACAACCCTAGCAACAATAGCGTTAGCCATTACGTTATTCACTCTTTGAATTCAGGATATTTGAAGAATGCTTGAAGAATTTCCAATGTATATTTGCTTAAAATGTGCATCCTAAGTATAAAGAAATGATAAATTTGGTGTTTACAGGGTTAAGAATTATTTCTTAATTGGTTTTTAACAAAAGCAAACGCTGCAGGTTTTCTTAATCGCACTTTCACCGCGATGCACCACCATGTTTCTACAGTAGCCCGAAGTAACAAATAGCACTGGCTAAGTAGTAGGCCTCTATGCAAGTTTCTGCCCTATGTGAGACATATGTACAATCTCCACTGGGTAACATGGATTTAGAAAAACTTTGTCTCTGAATCGCCCCAATGATAGTGATACCTATCGCTATAAAACGTTTCCGGATCCTCCACTGTCTAAAATTGCATAAAAACTATTTAAACCTCTGGTATCTATAAACGCATACTGCTTCGGTTTAATCATCTAAAGATTTCAAATTACTCCTGATCAGCTAGGTAAGTCAGAGTTTTTTGCTTTTTAAATTTAACTACATTTTGTTGTTGTTGGTAACCACAAGCTTGAATTTAAGGGATTGGGTTCATGGAGGTCTTTCACTTTTTCCCATTGCTGTCCTCATCCTTAATAAAAGGATCTGACTACCTCCTCCACTACTGAATAAAACAATAAAAGGGGATAATTAACTTTTCTTTAAACTAGTCATTAAGTGGAGTTACATGAAGAAGACAAGTACACACATGCAGCAAAGACTTTCGGGAGGAAACAATGCAGCAAATAACAACCATGAGGATCACTTCAGAATTTGGACAGCAGTGGGTTTGACAGCGGTGACTGGGAGGAGGGTCCCTCCTCCCTTTCGTGTCTAAGCTTATGTTAAGACTGCAGTGTAAAAGCCAGCAAACCCTCCCATCACACACAAACATACAGTAAAGTAGATTTAATACCCTGCTGAGGCTGGATTAGGAGCAGAGGCTTCTCCCACACAGAAGGGCCTGCAACGTATGAGTTTGTTTGTGTGTATGTGTTTGTGCATTGTTGGGTTGGCGTGTCCAGCTCAGTACATTCAGTCTCTTTATGTACATCTCAGGTGTTTGGAGCTGTGGTGCTATGTTTGGCCACTTGCAAATGAGGGGTGGAAGTGGAGGGAGACTTTGATGGTTGCTTTTTTTTTTTTGACAAGTTGAGGCTCATGAGGCCTGACTCAGCAAAGACTCACAATCAAATGGAGACTTTCAAAGAAATGTTTGACTGATCTAACAAAATATAAAAAGCTCAAATAACAAGCTGGAAGTTGAGCTACAAAGCCCACATATGTGCCAACAGGAAACACTTCTCAAATTTCAATATTTTGAGGGTAAACTGATCATGACCACAATTACACAAACACTAATGACAAAAACTTAGCATTTTATGTTTGAAATATCTTTTAAAACAAATAAATTTCAGTGTTTTTCTTATAAACTTTGCTTAAACACGTACAGTCGCAGAAACATTTTTTATTAGACTACCTTGTTTTCTTCTATTTCTTGTTCATTTCATCAAGTACTAAGTCCTGCGTGTATCGTGTGACTAAAACAGACAGAAAAGAAAACATTAAATACTTAAAAGCTGTTTTGGGCAGTACAATGCCATCATAGCTATTGATGTAAAAACTTTAGTGATTGAGGTTATTATCAAGAAAACCATGGGAAATGTCTAGATATCAGCTCTTCCATTAAACTCTTATGAGCTATTTTTGTTGTTATCATTATGTCCGTCCAAACCAATGTAAGGTAGCAGGCATTTAAAATGAACAAGACAATAACAAAACAAGACTGTCTAATAATTTTCCCCACGACTGTATGTCTAAAGCAGTGCATTAATAAATGTCCCTAATTTTAGTCCTGGTAAATCTACTGAAAAACGAAAAGTTTCCTTTAGATTGTTGTTGTCATGATCTGCAAGAATTTTGCCACATGGTTAGCTAATGTAAAGGAAAACAATGTATCTCCTGCATGTCTAATCTACAAAGTTAAGCAAGGATGTTCAGCTTTAGCTACATAAAAACTGCCATGGTTGCACCTTCCTACCTTGCCATGCTTTGGTTTGTACTTCAGTAGCTTATTGCTGCAAAACAAACCCATTTCAAACATGTATACAATTCCATTAAGTTGATGACTCAAAATGTCGGCTTAATGTCTGAATGAGCATCACCATTGCTTCTCTAATAAAACGGTTGGTGACAATCCTATAAGTAACATTTCTAACATTCAACACAAATTGTTATAGTAGTATGATGTTATTTTCAAACACACTCAAAGGTTTGTATCGTTCGATGTTGTTTTATAGGCAAATATCATGCATGCATGATGATGAATGGTAAAAAGTTGCTGCTATAATAGAGTAAAACGCTGTTTTGGAGCCTCGGCTCGCAGCCGAGCTCTCTGCAAGGACAACTGGTGCTAAAGTAGAACCAACTTTTTGTGGAAATGTTAGGAGCTGTGGGTGGGGAGACAAATATGACCTAACTAAAACTTTTTCACTGTCATATCTAAAAAGATTTCTTTTAAAAAAAAGAAGAAAAACAGAAAAGCAGAGCCAGCACCGTTTCATGCTTGATCTGAAAACAATAAAGTTGATCTTACACGTGGAGATAAAGTTAAATAACTTGATATTGTTTCTCTCATTACCCGACCACTTCATGTTTTATTATCAGAAAGCTGCATAATGTGCCACTTTGCATGACATACACAACCCCCATGTTCAACTGAAATGACTTGATGAACTTTGTTAATAATGCTGTCGGGTGTTTCAATATCACTACTTGGCATTTTTAAGATCCCACTCAAAATCGTGTTTGAATCCTGTTTACATTAAAATTATTACCATAGCATTTGTTGTCTGCAAACACCCACAGGTGTTGCTAAGAGCATTGGTGCACCTTGACTGACGTGACAGTTTGCTGAGAGAATTACACAAAAATGTCTCCCTGCACTTCCCTTCAAGCAATATACTGGAAAAAAAACATTAAAGTAGAACTGAACTGAACGACATTGAACAGCACTGGGTGATAGTACAT
>JAOXYM010000008.1:26564380-26577861 GCA_028567055.1 Leptatherina wallacei
AAAATACATAAAATTTCCATTTTTCCTCCGATAATGTTTTTTTCACGTTTTTTTTTTTTTTTTTTTTTTTTTGCATGATGGGCCACGGTGTATGTGTAAAGCGAAACTCGAGCTGCAACGTTATGTGGCATCCCAGAAGTAAAAGTTGTATAGCCCAGTTTCTCAGTCTCAGTACACTGCTGGCCAGAGAACTCCAGAAATGCACATAATAGATCACACGAGTCTGGAATGCAAAGTTTTAAGATCAGAAAGTTCCATAGTATGTCTTTAAAAATAAATAGATAAACAGCTAAATCCAAGTTCAAGGCTGTTAATAATCTGTTATTTTATCTTTACTGTTATACAGTATACATATAGTGTTGGCCTGGGGAGGTTAAAGAGATGGACTTGGGGCTGGAGAACCCAGGTTCAAGTCACTGGCCTGGCTTGGAGGCCATTGTTCTACAAACCACAAGATGGGTCAAACTTTTGAAAGATTTTAGAGGTATGAATGATCTATATAGTCAAGATACCCTTCCAAATTAAGCAATGTCATGCATGGATGTTCTGTCATGCTGGCCCAAAATCTGCATGGTTTAGAGGTGGTCCATACGGACCCCCCATCAGGCGCTAAGAAAACTGGCTGTAGTTAAGGAATAAAAGAGTCCAGGATGAGGAAATCCCATAATTCCAGGACAACATATGAGTTATATCATCAATACTGTTACCAGTGAATGAGTGAGCCATGACAGTGGACCTAGATAGGCAACCTAGATAGGCAACTGGGGTTATAACTCAACAACACTAAGCAGTCCTGTGTGGTCCAAAATATACAAACATGATGGCCTGGTCAACCTGATTGCTCTCTGAAAAGAGTCAAAGAAGCCTATATGAAGAGGTCACACTATACTGCGATGTCAGCCAAATGAAGAATTACGAGTAATGAATTCTACAGCCTCTCAAAAACTTCCTGAAGGATGTCCAATTTTGTTTTGCTTTGGGAGAACAAAACCAAGCAGTAACGGATCTCGTCGAGAGGGCAGAGTCAGGAAACGTCTGGCTGGGGACAGATGATAACCAAGAATCCCGAAAAGCTCCTATAGGATCTAAATCCAGGTGTGGAGAGGGAGCAGGAAGATACAGACAGAAACACCTCACTGCTTGTTTCATGGTCTTGTCTTACAGTTAATTGCTCACCAATGAATGGTTGACAAAGCCAGTTTTATCTCATTAGTGAGTGCCTGACTGTTTATTGCTTTGCCAATAGGAACTACAAAAAAGAGGACATCTATTAAGGAATAGTAAAGATTCTTGCATTCAGTTTAATTATGATGAATGTGTTTTAAATGCATTCAAGTCCCTCAAAAAGAGCAAGGCTTTGATGCAAACTAAAACAAAAATGAGCAAGTATTCCTTTAGCCTGGGTATGCTTGCCAAGGATAAGCTCATGTAGACAACTTACTATGAAGAACTGCAGTCAAGCCTCAGCCCTCACTCCTCCCTTTCCTTCTTCTGCTGTTATCATTGGTCAGGACATCGTTTCAGCTCTCACGTGGTTAAGTGAATTCAAGCCACTAAGGATTCATCACTGGGCAAGCAGCCAATCTCGTGTTAGGAACTTGGTCTTAAGTACATTCCTGCACTCTTGCAGCAGCACTACAATGTGGCTTTGGCATTGAGAAATATTGTCGTAAAGTACACCGATATATTTGTCCAGAGAAATTATAACCCTGGTGGTGAAAGCAGCATTTAAATCATGATAAAGAGGATTTAAAAAAAGAAGACAAAAACACAATGGTATGGTATCCCGGGGAAACAAAACAACAACAAAAAAAAACATGCACAATGCTGCATATTACTTCATAATACAATGTACACACACACACACACACACACACACACACACACACACACACACAGAAAACACAAAACAGCACAATAATTGAGTCACTCAAAGAAGGAGACCCTGAAAACTTGGCATACATGTTGCAATCCCTTTCAAAGTTCACAGTGGGGGTGGAGGGAAGAGCAAATACGCTTAGAAAAAAGAAAAAAAAGGGGGAAAGAAAGAACCCAACCAGATAACCTAACCAGAGTAGTCAGATGGCCCCCGTCACGTAGGCAAACTGACAGGTTTCTTATATTAACATACCAGCACAACTGCAAATAAAGACACATTCTTGTACCTGCACTGACAAAGGCCTACCTCAGTGTTAAACAATACGCTCAGAGCTCCACCGCATCTCTATTCAGCATAAACATAGACAGCATGTTAAGTCACGGTCTATTGCTCATCCTATGTCATGACCCAAGTATAAACTTCAACACAAAGTAGTTGATATGCCCCTATTTCATACACACAAAACAGACTGGAGGAATGTTGATAGCACATTCTGATACAAATGATTTATGTCTTGTATTGTAAACTGCCTGCAAAGAGCATGCACTATGAACTTGCAACCCAATGCCACAAAGAATGCAAATCACTCACTCATATATCATTTAAAAATACTTAAAGACATGACTTGTATGATGAATGCAAATTCAGTTATCTCTGCATAATCCATAAATGGCTCTTTGCCACACAAGGCTGCTGGTGAGTCAATTGATAAAGCTCTCATTTTTAAAAAGACTTTAAAAGAAAAAGAAGGAAATCTTATGCTCAGACTTTATTTTCCATCTTTTTACTTGCTTTTATTCCCAGTTTTTTGCATGAAAATAATCTATTATATAGCAAAGACTTTTCTCCCAAGCTCCATTGCACTAATGCTTTCTAGCATCCTCCCCTACGAGCGACACTGGAGGGAAAACCGGAAAGCCGTTTATGAGCTCTTCAGAATATGTGTTAAAAGATGTATATGTGCTACGGCTTTCTGAAAAAGCTACCTTAAATGCATCCCTAGTGTTTGCAAATGCAAATAATGATCATAAGTCCACAGCTGCCGTTTATGAACTCTTTAGAATATAGTTTATAGTTGAGAAAAATATCTAAAAATGGGGAAACCACGGTGAGCAAACCTGTAATGCGCCTGTATATTATACTCCTGATTTGAAGAATAACCCTTTGTCAACGTCAACACATGAGAATGTGACATAAAAATATGCTATATAAGCTAAATATACTTATTTGGCCCTAACGAAAGCATATGCGATAAAATGTAAAGCGGCCAAGCAAAACAAAAATAATCAAAATGATTACAATAATAATAATAATAATAATAATAATAATAATCGATGTTTTATTTTGAAACACCAAACCGGAAGAAGTAAGTTGTTTTGATTTCTCTTGACGATGTAGTTGTTTGAGGAAGTCCGAGCTACACGAACCGGTCACGAAATAACTTGAAACTGTAAAACATTAACCCATTTACCTTTATCACAAAAGCACATTAAAATGAAAAAAAAAACCCCACAAAAAAACAGCCAATATGTTTATTTTGTTAGGGTGAAATTGTGACTTTGACACGAGCAACTACCGAAGATAAACGCTTGTAAGTGTCGCGGCGGTTCTCGGTGTGTGAATAAACCTCTAGTCGTCGCTTCTCCAGACCAGGAACGTTATTTCCTGAACACAAGTTATCACCATCATACATTTTAATACCCCGTAAAAATGTCCTAACGGGGACGTCGGCGTGAGGAAATTAGACCACATACAGGTAGTGGTAACCATGATTTCAGCTGACAGGCACTTTGCACGAGCATTTACATTTACACCACTACTTGCGCTGGGAAATATTTTGGGGGTGGGAACTAACTGGAGGAGTAGTGAGAGCGAAGAAGAGGGGGGGTCAAGCAGGGAATGACAGGAAACTTACCTGACAGTTGAGCGACCATGAGCGCGTGCGGTACGGGATGTTCTGTCGGTCAGCGGGACAAAGCGGCAGGAGCGTCCAGAGCCGGAGCCGCCATGTTCATCTGGCTCAGAGGTTCCTCGTCGGCTGTTTATCTTTACCAGTAGACCCCCCCTTCCTCCTCCTCCTCCTCCTCCTCCTCCCTCTACACCACCTCCACCTCCTCTCATCTCATTACCACACAGCAGAGCTGGGTCTCTTCCATTCTTTCTCCACCGCACACTGTTGACAGCTTTCTAACCTGATGAAATCTGAAATAAAACCTTAAATTATGTCACAAAACTCGTTGTAAATGCAACTTTAGATTTTAGTAATTAGAAGGTGCAGTGTGTGATATTTTAATACCCCTGTAATGTCTTCCAGAATTCATTGTCATTTACACACTCATTTCCTGACAACAGTGATTCAGAGGGAAGAACTGTAATATCCCTATTTTTTGGTCCATTTATGCAGTTCCCTTCCAATTCCCACAGCTGCTAAAGTTTACTGTAAAGTGCTTATTTGCAGTGCTGTCATCACTCAACCACAAAAGCAGTTTGTTGTACACATACACACACACACAAAAAAAGTCCCCATGCAGTGAGTTTGTGTCAAGTCATGAGTCAATATTAAAACTGATGAGATTCACCGGTCAAAGTTCAAGAGGTCATGCAAGAGATCTAATTATTACTAGTGGGATATTGGTTCGTATTGATGAGTTAGTTGGGATTATATTCCATTGTTCAAACCACCAAACACAGCGTACTCTCCCAAAAAAATCACACATTTTATTCATCACAAACTTACGAATACAACCACGACTTCACCGACTCGGCCCATAACACACAATCATCCCCAGCACAAATTTAAGATTGACTTATTTTCTGCTAAGTTTCAGAAAAATAGAATATTTATAATTGCTTCTGCAGCATTGCATGTATTTTATTATTATAATTATTATAAGCGACTTCTCAGATTGTTTGAAAGATACTGCCACCTACTGGGTGGCTGGAAAAGTGTGCAGAATTTCCTGTACAAAGTTCACATAACTCAAAGTTAGGAAAGAGAGAAACAAGTTCAAGTAAAACTTGCGGGGGGGGGGGGGGGGGGGGGGGGGTGGGCTATAAAAAACAGATACAGGGATGTAAGTTATATAAACTACTGGTCAAGTTTTCGAACACCCCACCCCCATGGCTTGAAATGGAACAAAGGTAAGTGGTGACCTACCAGAGGTTACAAAAGGTAAAGTTTCCCAAAACTGTAGTGTACACCAGTGGCGTATATACAGTAGGAGGCACTCGCATGCAAGATACCGCCTCATATGAGAGTTGCTTTGTAATTATAAATCATTCTGATACATTTATAAACCTTATAATAAATTGATCAGAATATTTACTGAAGTCTTGTGACGGAGCGAAGTGAGTAACTGTGTTTTCTAAAGCAACATACAGGATAACCTCCACATAACAGCTCGGCGATGCATTCAGGACAATTGTAAGAAATTATTTTTTTTATTATTTCTCAAAATGACAACTGGATCTTCAAACATATAGTTTTAGAAGCTGCGTTTGCTTCTGTTAATTAATCACTGGATTGCTTCTGTGCTCCGTTACAGCCACTGTAAACAGGACCGAACAGTAGAACTCTGACATCTTCGACAATTGTCCCTGCCCTTAAACTTCATTAATAATTACAATCACATGTATGGCAGCGTATGCTGTAAATGCATCTCTAGAAATCTTATTCATGAAATCTTTAATGAAAATGAGGATGAAAAAGACTCAAAGAGATCGTTAATTCTTCAATCACACTGTTGGATAGCGAGGTTCTGGGGTCTGTCAGAGGGCTTAACATGTCAAGCTAAGAGGGAAAGAAAAGCCACTTGAGGCAGAACTGGAGCACGCTGGTCACTCTGTGTACCGTCAGAATCCAGCTGACCTTCAGACACATCTTGTTAAACTTTGACACAGTTTACTGCTCAGCCCTGAAAACTCCCGCCGCTGTTCATGTTTCATGCTCCGAGTCAGAAAACAGAGAAAAATAACACATCCGACCAAGATTTCATCTTTTCCATTTAAAACATTTTCAATGTTGAAGATCATCTCGGTTTTTAAAAAGATCATCCTCAGATTTGATCCGGTTTATTTTACTCATCGAGGATAAAATGTTCGGCTTGGGTCCAGTTCATAGATTACTCCTCCATCTGCTCCCGGTGGAGTCCTTCACTGGGGAAACAAGTTCGCATGGGCATGTTAGGACCCATTAGCAATGGAAACTGTACTTTAGTGGAACATATCTGAGGACTGAGTAGTTTCTGTTACAGTCTAAAGGTGACATACCCAGGCTAATCTTGCCTTCCTTCTGCAGTTTCCTCAGGTGATGGACCAGGTTTATATTCGCTGCTTGGTGCAGGTATTCAGGTGTGTCCTGAAACATAAGCAGCACAAAGCTCAAGTGTTTGTGACCAAGAAAAGCATTGTAAAGCAAGGCTTGGTTGAACATGGACACTTGTGGTTTGTTTAAATAACCGACTCTACATCATCTGTTCACAACCTATTTTCCTTGAGGACCTTTTCATGCTACTATTAAAACGTACGGATGTGATTCAGTTCCGATTCTTGGGGTTACGATTCGATTCTGTATCGATTCTTAGTTCACAATCATTACTCTTTTAGTAACAAAAGGTGCCAATTCCAGGATTAACTACTTTCCTCTATAAGTTAGAAAGAGCTCTGAGGACTTGTTTTATTAGTTGATAGAAAACTGGTTATGTTATAAAAAAAAAAAAAAGGAGGTTTTCAAGGTTTAGTGATTCAAAAATTGAAAACACACAGAGGCAATCTTTAGACAAAGAGCCGACATTTATTTTTGCTTGTCTTGCAAACTTTAACACCTGTGTGTCACTTAACAGTAACTTTTGATGTAGTCCGTCAAATACTTTTCAAGTGTTTTAAAATAACGATTCTTGGCAATTTTGGATCGATTCAGAATCTTAATGAATAAGAATCACGATTCTGATGAGAATCATTTCTTTCCCCTTCTAAAACGCTGCGACCCTGTCCTGAAACCATGCTCGGTTTTATGCTTGATCACCATAAATAATTCATTCTGGCTGAGTCCTGCCCTTCGATAAGTTAAATTAACAACATATAGCCTTAGTTTCTTTCTTAAGATAGTGACAATGTTGAATGTTCAAAGCCTCAGGGGACCCCTTGTGCTCCAGACCCCAGGTTGGGAACCACTGCTCTATATTATCCGTCTACACCATTAAATAAGTTTTACACTAAATTGTAGCTAAGGTGTTCTAAATAAACGAGTTTAGCTTCACCGTCCTTGATAGAAGATACTAGACCTTATAGACGATCTTGACAAGTTCCATAGAAGCGAAAGGCTTTCCCGCCCCGTCCTGAATGGCCGCCAGGATCTGCTGCTCTCTTTGGTCGCGGTGGCCAATGTAGTGTTTGATCTTGGATCCAGCATCCTGAACCACCGGCCCGTGACCTGCACAAAGAGCAGCCCGACGGTCACCTTGCTAACACAAAATAAAGAAGGAGTTCTTCAGCCTTGATTTTCATGTGTCATCACGCTCTGAACTCTGATCAGATCAGTGTGGGATCACATTTGACTGTTTCTTGGATTCAAAGCAAAATAAATCTGAACATGTGGAAGAACGTACAGGTTAAACCAGGGCTCTTCAATTGGTGGCCCGCGGGCCACATGCGGCCCGGAACCAACTTCCGTGTGGCCCAGCTTATGATTCTGCAAAAAATAGCTTTAAATTGTGGCAAGAAAATAAAAATCGCGGATGCCGCCCCGACCAAACAGTAACCAACAGAGATACTACAGAGGGTGTCAGCTAGCTTTTCAGCCACTGTTACTAAGTGTGAGATTTACTAAATTTATAATAATAATAATAATAATAATAGTAATAATAGTAATAATACAAACATTAGTTCCCACCTAAGGTTAGAGGAGGAGAATAAGTTGTTGCTCCTAACTATTGCTCACACATTCTCTCTTGAGATTCAATGGCAAAATATGAACATAATAATGAAAATAGGGATGTGTGTTGGATAAGTTTATGGTTCGACATAAATAAAAGATAGGGGACATAAGTTTGTTTGGATTCTTGAATTAATGGATACTGATACTTAAAAGTAAGAAGTAGCCACCAAGTGAGGAAAAAAACTCTGAAAGAGGAAAAAAGATTTGATTGCATTTTACAACTGGAGCTGTATTAGCATTAGGGATGCACGATATATCGGCTTCAATGTCGGTATCGGCAGATGTTGTTCATTTTTTTAAATATCGGTATTGGTCCGATAAGTCCAATGACAGTGATGGTAAGGCAGCATTGTGGGGTGTGTAACTGAAGCGGAGAATGTCAGTGGTGTGGTAGTTTTTCATTGTATCGAAAGAAGATACTGGAAAAGCAGTATGCAGTACTTGCAATGTCAAAGTAATGTGAGGAGGATGTCGCATCAAATCATTCAACACCACCAGTTTGATACGTCATCTGAAAAACCACCAACCGGAGGTTCACAAACTTTGGCAGGAAGCTAACGCCGCTAACGTTAGACTTGAATTTTTTTAATAAACCATATCGGTAAATATTGGTTATCGGCCATTGCAAAAATATTAATATCGGTATCGGCCAAAATGATCATATCGGTGCATCCCTAATTAGCATAGTACAAGACTGTATGCTGTGATAGCCTTCATGTAGCGATAAATGACAATTAAATTAAAACAAGTGGGACATCTACCATAAAAAAATAAGTTTGATTTTACCCGCTACTTACTGGCTAAAAGACTATTTCTGGCCCTGTTGAATTTCTGTCCCGGCTGAAGATGTAATTGAGTTGCCCAGGGTTAGACATATTTACAGGAGGAGCCTCCAGAAAGTTCTAACCATCAACCATCACGCACCGGGGTAGATGAGGTCGGCCTCAGAGTCCAGCAGGATCTTCAGAGATTTCATGTAGTCGTACAGATCTTCAAACACGGCCGTGCCCTCGCCCAGGATGCAGTCTCCCGAGAAGAGCGCCCGCTCCTCCTCCAGCAGCAAGGCCATGTGGTCGTCCGTGTGGCCCGGAGTGAAAAGCACTCTACCGTAAAAGAATAAACAGATTCAGAGAATCCCAGTGATGGCGTGTTGCATGATAATTTACACATTTACCTAAAAGAAAAAGATACTTTTAAACAACTTGTTATTAGAAATGTTTTTTTTTAATTAAACTAAACTGACTTGAGAGTGGCTCCCTCTGTCTGGATAACATCTCCATCTTTTAGGTAAGTATAGCTCTTGTTTCCAGCCGTCTCCGGGACTTGGGGGGAGCGTGGCAGTTTGCTGACTCGGACCTCGGATCCTGCAGGAAGGAAAAAAAACAGACATATTTTACATTTTTACAAGATTTTACATTGAAAAAATTTTATTCAATTCATTGCAACGAATGCACGGATGCGTCAGCTCCATCCTGAGGAGCTAAAACTCGTGCAAGTTAATTCTCCTGGTTTAAAACAGATTTTTCAGGAGGCAGTCAACATGCAGAACTCAAAGTCGATGATCCTTAAAACAGGATTAAACCTGTAAATGCAGCCAATTACCAGTTATGTCTCTGCAGATGTCCTCCACCCCTCCGGTGTGGTCCTGATGCCAGTGTGTGACGATGATCTCCTGGATGCTGGTGCTGAACTGCCCCAGAGCAGTTTTCAGGTTGGCGATGTATTCAGGGACAGCGGGTTCTCCTGTGTCGATCAGCACACGTCTGGAACAGAAAGAAATGCTTTAAAACATCCACTTTAGTCCAGTTTTTTTTTTTTTTTTTTACTTTAAGTAGTTGAATAACCCAAGATGGCGGCAAAGATAAACAGTAAACTGTCCAAGAATAATAAAATAACTTAATTCCTGCAGTAATGGACT
This sequence comes from Leptatherina wallacei, assembly GCA_028567055.1. NCBI lineage: Eukaryota > Metazoa > Chordata > Actinopteri > Atheriniformes > Atherinidae > Leptatherina > Leptatherina wallacei. The sequence continues at coordinate 26,574,113 of JAOXYM010000008.1, forward strand.
GAAATTAAGGCTTGACAGTCAATGCAAACAATCCTCCCAGGTGCTCTCTTGTTGTTTAATATTAACAAATAAACTGTGATGGATTATTAGAACAACATTGAGTTGTGGGGGGGGAGATACATACCCTTATGTAAAGAACAAAGGAAATCCTTTTCAAGCATGATAAACCTCCACAAAAACTGCATGTTTATATACATGTTTTATTTTATTTTATTTTAGACCCAATGGTAATGTTTTCAAATGTTTAACCTTTAATGTAACTCACTTAACTGAATTACAGCACTGTGCACAAAGTCTCCAGCCACCCATCAATTATTTATAAACAGGAAATATGTGCAGCAGTTATCTAAATATTATCAAAACAGGAATTTAATTTGACTGTGAAAACATTGCTTTTAAATGTGGTCTCTTATTTGTAAAATTTACAATAAATAAGAAACTAAACTTATATTTAGTGAAAGCCGAACTGAGCACTAAATTATGTTTATTTAATATTCCCGGCCATTTATGTTGAGCACGTTGAGCTTCATTCGTTACGAGCAAGAAAACCTAGAATTAGACATATTTCCAATCGGATTCGTCGCGAGCAAACATGAGGGTTCATCAGGGTTTACTGCACGGTTCATTTCCAAATACAAACACGAAGAAAGACCAGACACATTTACTTATAATTCATAATAATGCTAGTAATACAAGGTACATTTGAGCAGATTCACCTTTCCCCCGTGCCGACCAGGTAGGTGTTTGTCCCCTGCAGAGTCATGGGTCCCGGGTTGCAGCCTAAAACCCGGACAACCCTGGCAGACAGCTGCTCTATCCGGGGAATGATGGCGCTCATACCTCCACTAGATGGAATGTCTGTTACAGAACAGCACAGCTATTGTTTACAGAGCTAAAAGTTCAAGAAAACACATAAACGTCTTCTTACAGGACGGAAGCCACACGTGAACGGTGTTTACTTCCGGTAACTTAGAAAATAAAAGTCTTCGGTTGAAAAATCGTAACAACAAACTATTACGGTTTATATTTCACATACCTGGAGTAATAAGGAATTGCATATTATGTATTAACAGAAATGAATTCTGTATTAATAAATGCATATTCTATTCATACGCCTTCTAATGTTTTCTACAACCTCTCTAATTATATATTCGATGCATTTTTCCCATCAACATCACAGGGGCAGACATTAATAGATTACAAAGAAATAAGTCTCATTCAGGTTTTAAACAAAAGCAAAGTTCTGACTGGTAACGACAAACTTGTAATATGAAAATCAAACACTAGGTGGAGTCATTGTACAGCCTGAGTCAGCCGTGGATCATTAAACTCCTCAGAGATTTAACAACAGTTTTCTGGCTGAATGACTTTCATTACTGCCTTGTAACTATAAAAGTTTAAACAGATGTCATGACTACAACTAAAACTGAAGAAACCAAAATCATAAGTTATTTAACAACATAAGACTGTCTATTGCTTTATCTCTAAGAGAAAAGCTAATATATGTATTTATATACATTTTAGGTTCATGAGCACATTCTGAAATACAATTTAAAGATTTCTTTTACGTTACTGTTGCATATATTTTACAAAAGCTCCAAATATTTGTCTTTTTAGTGGATTTTCTTGGAGTTGCACTAACCTCTCCTGATTCTTATCGGTGTAAAGACTGTGAAGAATTCATCATTATATTCAGCTACTTGTGCAGCATTCATTTCTGGACTATCAGCTCCACAGTTATCCCCAACACAGAACCAGCCTTCTTGATTAGTTTGTTCATTCTTTTAAGCCTCTGATGCTGATGCTGCCTGAACAGATGGCTGCAAAGCACCTTGTCCTCATTGTGCTGCCCCAATTGTCCAGATGAGAGTGGGCTCTTTGAAGCAGGTAGATGATGGTGTCTTCAACCTCAAGCCCATTACGATAAGCAGACTGTAATGGGTCCTGAAAGGTGTTCACTTGCTTGCTTTCATGATGTGAGATGTTAAGGTAACTGCTCTGTAGTCATTTAGGACAGATGGATGAGATTTATTTATGTACTGAGTCAAGGCAGGGTGTTTTCCACAGCACAGGAACTCTTTTCTGACTCAGGCTGGAGTTTGAAGGGTGGTGTAAAAATCCAACATAGTTGTTCTGAGCAGGACTTCTGAGCCCTGGGACTGACATCATCTGGACCTGCAGCCTTGTTCCAGTTCAGTCTCCGCTTGTTTCCTCACCTGTCTGCAGGAGACACACAGGCTTTAGAGGGGAGGCAGTGGAGGGCTCAGTGTGTAGTGAAGTGGAGAGAGATGAGATCCATGACTCAGCTACAGGGTGACAGAGGTTCCAGAGTCTGATCCACCTTTAACTTGAAGTCGGTGATCTTTTTTATCTGACCCTCAAGTTGTTCTCCAGGAACCTACTTTCTTACTTTATCCTGTATTCCTCCTTGCACTCTGTAATCTTTGTTTTAAGCTGGTTTTTTTAGTGGTTTTCAATTACACCGGCCCTTCCCCGAAGGCTTTCTTGTTTTTTTTTCACCACCACCAGTGACCTGAAAAAGCTGCATATACACAGTAAATGTACATAGAAGCAGGACATTGTGTAGTTGGGCCACATGTGAAATCTGTTTTTTTTTTCAAATTTAATTCATGTCCCTGCTGCCATGCACCAACTCTTAAGTGGGTGGCTGTGGAGGCACTGAGACATTAATGTTTTACAGATTTTTCCAATACCATCCAACTATTTCTGAGTGAGAAGCAGATAATGAATATCAGCTCAATATTGAACCACTGGCTGCAGGATAAGTCCCAGTTTGTGTGTTTGGAAACCTCCCTTGGCAATACAGGACTGCTACAGCAGACTTTCTGCTTTCCACTTTTGGTATTTGTATGCACCTCTGATGAATTCTGAATATGCTGAGTTGTGTCTATGTGTGACCTGTTAGATACAAGCATGGAGCTGCAGTTGCAAGAGGAGTGGCATACTCGCAACAAGCTGCACCCCAGAGGTGCAGCCAATTAAGCCAAATAAGAAACGAAGCTTGCACACCAGCCAATGACTTCTGGGGGGTAACTGAAACATTTGAGCACAGGAAACTGGTTAAAAACTTTTCGGAGTGTTGCAGCACGAATCATCTGCTCCTAAATATCAACAACAGCGTGACGATATTTGTTCATCTTAAAAAAGAATGAGACCAGACTATACTGAAGGACCAGCAGGGGCATAGGTCAGGGAACCTTCGTCATCAAGCAGGAGGTGTGTGAGCATATCGCTCTGTCTTGCTACCTGACTCACTCTATGGTGTTTGTTATGTTTTTTTCTAAGGAAGATTTGCAACTGAGTAAGATAATATCAAAATGACACTGGGAGTATCTAAGGTTCATATTGCTCAATCCCGATTTTTTTGCTGAGATTTTACTTTTTTGTGGGATTTTTCACATCATGATTTTGAATATTTTCCATCTCTTTGCCTTCAACAGTCGTTCATGACTATTGATCGATATGATTGATTACTTTGGAATTTGTGTGCTTTGTTGATCATGCCATCATGTGCTATATGCATATGCTGCCTTAATTCTTGGTGGCATAGCTCCAACAGTGTTGGAAGCATTCCTTAGAGAATTTTTCTCCATATTGACATGATAGCATCACACAGTTGCTGCACATCCATGAATTGTAGCCTCAGTTTCATGTTCTTAGCTGACAGGAGGGGCACCCGGTGTGGTCTTCTGCTGCTGTAGCCCATCTGCTTCAAGGTTGGACGTGTT
>JAOXYM010000008.1:26632037-26643430 GCA_028567055.1 Leptatherina wallacei
CTCGTATGAATCAATGAATGACAATCAGATTGGCTCAAACTGATTGTCTGTGAAGCGCCCTGAGATGACATTGTCGTAAATTGGCGCTATACAAATAAAGCTGAAATGAATTGAATTAAAATTGAACCGTATGGCTCGTATTTATTAGTATGACCAAACAACCAATGTGGTCGCCCTTATTTTTCTAAAATCTCTGCTTGAATGACAGAAAACAAAAAGCAGTAAACATGGCTCTTATTATAATTAACATTTCAGATAAACTGAAATATTCCGTCTCTCTGTACGCTGTTTTGGCCTCCAGCATCTGAGAGAAATGTCTCCTCTATCTGCCAAAGTTGGGGACAGGTTTGATGAGAGTTATTAAAAATGTATGTAAAATATTAATATTAGGGCCCATTTATGCTCCCTTTATGCACATAGTTGAGTATGTCCATTTCAAATGGCAATGTTTGAAATGGACATGTTGGTCACACATCAGCTGTACTGCTCAACACTGCCCCATGATTCCTGGTGGCACTGCTCTGTTGGCTGCGTTGGGGGACGCATCCAAACTGACAAAATTACGCAGGAGCCAGACAAAAGGCTCCATATCCGTCTTTAGGTTACAGCATAAATAGGCCTTATATCACGTGTTGACATAGTTTATTCAAAGCTCACTGCCTCTGAACACATACCACGGGTCACAGGAAGGATGGCACTTGCCATCATCATGCATCTCAGCTGGTGGACTGCTGGAGCACTTGCAGGTACCAGTCTGTGGACAACTTTAGTGTCCACACAAAGAAAGAAGTGTGCACTCGCTGAGAACTGGAACGCAACGTACTGCACTCATTTCCCTTTAATACGTAGAGTGTAAAGCCCCCGAACTCTTTGTACAGCGTTTCTTTCCATCTTAAGGTTTTTAATTTTAAAGGTTGTGAAATAAACTCTGTAAAAGCTAAACATGTCATTGCCTCGTTACTGATCAGTGTCACTTTTTCTCCAACTGTTTATGTGTGATAGATTTAGTGGATATTTGCACAAGTTTGAGGTCATTATCTTTACTTTACTCTTGAAATATCACTTTGTTTTTCAGTACCGAGACTCAAATCCTGCTTTTTGTCCGTTACAGCAAGGAAACACATGATGGTTGGAAATTCACCGCCAGATTTGTCTCTGTATTCAGAAGGACGATGGGCTCATACAGCTTTGAAATTCACCCTGTTAAATTGTTACCTTTTAATGAATAAATCCTGAAATCTACATCCTTCTTTGGCATATAAGTACATTTAATGTGTGTGCAATTCGCTACTTTTGGGTTCATTATTGAATTTTATGCGTAACAATGCAATTCTTTGCAATTAATTGCAGGAAAGCATGCGGATAATGAAAATTAAAACATCTAAATAGTTGCCCAGCGCTTATTAATATACAACTAAATTATCTACAAAAGTAAATAAAGCTCAGTGAATGTGAAATTTCTGAGTCTGACTAAAGGGACAGATAAATAATTAACATCAACTATAAAAGATGAGCATCAAACGGTGGAGCAGCTCCCAAACACCGCTCCAGCGTACAACATATCAGGTGTCTTGGGATTCTCTGAGGATTTTCCTGTTTGAACTTGAAGGATTACACCACTCCTGGATGAGTTTAGCTTCTCCATAATACCTCAGGTTCATAAAACCTGTTCAAAGGCAATTAGATAAGCTGAAATACAGAGCATCAGAGCCCTAAAGAAAGAAAAAAAGAGAAAAAAGCTCTTTTTTTTCACTTGATGTAAATGCCATCTAAAGCAAAGATTCCACATTGGTGGTGAAATCCGCTTTCATCCTCATAATAAATCTCCCTCACACTTCCCGGTCTCTGAATCCATCTCATCTTTTCCCACTTGCAGGGATTGCCATTTTGCTTTGGAAAAGAAGTCAAATGTTGAGTTTAAATCAGTATCATGACGATTTGATCAATGTTTTACTTTTTCAGCCTCATGTTAGATCATATTTTGAGTCTCATTGAGTCATTTGGGGCTAAAAAAAAAGCACAAGATTAGAACAAACTGCACATACCTGGCATTTCAAATCAACCCTTTGATCCAAAAAGGTAAGCATTTAGTTCATGTTGCCCTTTTTTTCAATTAAATTTACTATTCAGGACGGATATTAAGGTGTCCAGACCCCCCACCCCCTCCGTCCCTCCCTCACATCCAGCGGCCCCGCCCAGCGGCGCCCGGCCTCTACGTGCCGAGGAGTGTGATCACAGTGTGACAGCCTGGGAAACGGCCACTGATGCCCAAACTGACCCTTTGATGTAGAATTAAAGACCCGGGAGCTCGTTCTGCTGCAGCAGCAGTGCACACAATGAAACAAAAGATATGTGCACACATGGGGAATCACTGCTGTAAGGAATGAAACCGAGTCTGAGACATTACCAGTAAACTAAATATGCTCAAATCAGACTTTTCTTCTTCTTTTACTTGGAAAAACAAAATAGGATCCCAGTTCTTTAACCCCTTTCTTCCAAGATCACATGACACTTGAGCAGCGGTTTCATCAGTCTTGCATGGTTTGCTGCCAGGGTAACCAAAGAAAAAAAGACAACCGTTTCCAAAAATGTGGCTACTGTTGTCAACGGTTTTGCTTCAGCTATAACTTTGTTTTCATAAAACAAATGATATTAATTCATGGCTCTAACACAGCGTTGGCTCTGAGCCCTAATGACTCATCAAAGTGTGCACGGTCAGCGAAACTTAATTAAAAACAGGGACACACACACTGTTAATGGTCTCTGTGTCTGCATGTACAAGTTTGCTGAAACTAATTACACAACTAATGGATTAATTCATACAGCAGTTTTAAGGGACAGCCTGTCTGCAACATCAGCTGCGCCATTAGGGGAAAATAACATCTCCCTGACAAGACATCCTGGTCAGACAGGTCTAATAATCACGTGCAGTAACGGTGTTTTTACTTGCATGTATACCAAGCTGACCCCTACAGTTTTAGCAACCTCCTATGCAAGCATCCCAAACAAAAACTCACATTATGTTGTTGACTTAACAGTAGAAAACAAGAAAAGCCTCAACTGAGATCCTGAAATAAATATGTATTGCTCAAATCTATTAAATAAGAATACCGTTTCCTCAGAGACAGTGGACAACTGTGATTGTAAAGTGTCAATACTCATCACTCTAATGAGCCAATTAAATGTCATCATATATGGAATGAAGTAATTTGACAGCATAACATGGTTGCCATGGAAACATCTGGACATGGGAAAGTGGTGAGTGTGCAACACTAACCTTTAGCCATTTTGTTGAGGACCATGTCGACCAGGATGTAGGTACCAGTTCTTCCCGCGCCATCGCTGCACAGGTGGGCGAAAGAGAGAAAGAGAGGGAGGGAGGGAGGTAGAGTCATTAATTAAATTTGTTTCATGTCTAATCAGTTCAGGTCACCAATTAAACCTTTTTTCAGACTGTCAGCAGTTAATGTTTTTAAATATCATTAGTTTCCCTTTTATCCACATATCCAATATTTTTTATTCAAAGATGTATCAGAAAAAAATAATAAATAAATAAATTAAAGTGTATGTATATATATATACACAAACACATCCAACAATATCAGGCAGTATCCAGAGTAGATAGTCTATAAACCTCATTGAAAATAGAACAAATACAACACATATTTTTCTTTAGATAAACATTCTTCTTTATGATGGGATACTGGCCAGGTGTTTATAAAAGTTGGGACATGGCCTGTAGCAGTGCGTTTTATAAAGATAAGTTGCTCCTTTTCTCTCGGGAGCAGGAAGAAGTGCTCACGAAGCCCTTCAACCAGTGTGTTTGGGGACTTCTGGATAGCTAGATGACCTCTTACTCTTTGGCCCAAAAGAGCCGGCTTGTCTCTGCAAGTCACCCTCTTAACTAATCAGGTCATTTGGCAACATGTCTGCAACATGATTGGGTTTGAAAAGGGCATCCCAGATGCTTTCAGGAGTAAAGATTGGGAGGGATAATAGGTCAACAACTTAGAAATAACATTTAATGTAAAATGGTACAAGCAGGAAGCTGGAAACCAGTACTTTCGTCCTCAGGGCCACTTCTGTAAACTATTAGTAGCTGCGTTTCCATTAGTTTTTTGCAAAATAAAAGCAACATTTCTCAAATTTGTGATATGCCAGCGTTTCCGTTGAATGGTGTTTAACACATAAGCAGTAATTCTCATAAAATTTTGTCCTGCGAGACTCCACTCTGAGGAAGATGGAGATACAAAATGTTTTATGTTTTGGAGCATTTTGCTGTTGAGGATGGCGGTTAGATTTTTCTGTTTAAATATTTGTAAAAAGATTCCCATCTCCTACTCCGTTCATACATTTTGTGCCATCTTTACTCCAAACAAACTGGTCACGTGATCCCCCTGCGTCACGTCCGGTGAAGTGGAAATGCGGAAAAAGTGTTTCCATTACACTTTTGTGAAATACTTCTATATCGATACGTCTGTTTTTCAGACTTCATACAAACTTTTTAGAGATATTTGAGAGGTTTTTCAAAATGTAGGTGTTTCCATTACCATTTTGTTGCATTTTCATTGCGATATTTAGGTTTTGCGCAATTCTAGGGGTAATGGAAACGCATCTACTTACTGCATCACAAGTCCAGTTAAACTTCCACCATCCACAAAGTACAGAAAACCAGTTCACTGCTGTTGTTTCTGGATCTGAACTCATTTAAAATGGAAAATGAAAGAGCTATCCCATGTAAGGGTGCCATGATAAGCAAGTACAAAGGTTATTTTGATCACTGCTGATAAAATCAAAACATTATTTATTGAAAATTAAGAGCTTTTTTGCACAATTTTTAATTTCCTTTCCTCATATTTTAGCGTATTTTATCAATGTGAAAGAACTGATGAGATATCTCTATTAGTATGGGTTAACTTTGTCCACCGAATTCTAAAACATCCTTTGGGCTTCACCATCACCTTTTTCTGAGTGCACATGTGAAAAGCTGACATCTGTGATGGTACAGGAGGGAATAAGTACCCATGGCATTGAAAACCTGCACATCTGTGAGCTCTTCATTTATGCTAAATGCTATAAAAATGTTTTCCAACCAGATGTCCTCCTTTTCAGGGAATGCCTTGATTAATTCAGCAATGCTTTATTAGCACAACAATGGTCCATAGTTGAAAAGTCCAGGTGCTAAACTGACCTGCCTGCAGTCCAGACCTCTAACCCACTAAAACCTTTTGGAGTTTCATACAAAAAAACTATTGGGCATCTGAAATCCTAAATCCCGTTAAAGGATTTCATCTGGTTATCAGAGGTGATGTAACAGGGTGGTAAACTTTACATCTTAAAAAATTTACATAATTATTTTCAAAATGTTTCATCATTTGATGATTTCCTTGAACTCTCCCAATTAATATCATAAGCTTAGCTAGGTGAAAACTAGCTTGAAGTAAAAAGTTACAGAACTGAGCCTGATTCGATTTTCCATTGCATCATTTTTTGTAGTTTTAGGGTGTTTTTTTTTTTTTTTTTGTTTGTTTATCCAGATAAGGACAAGCTGCAGCACGGTTTAGGTCAGGAGGTCAGAATAACACACAGACTTCTCACAACGCTTATTTTATATCTTTTATCGTGTTTTTGTCATTTTCTTTTCCCTGTCTGGAGTGGAGATAGATGTGATTTCTCCAATGTAAAGCAGTTGAGATCTAATGTTTGTTTGAGTCTTCTGCTGCTATTTCAAGGGGATTTAACAGCTTCAGGTGTATAATTGAGCAGAGCGGCTGCAGCTTTTAGGTTCAGAGTAAAATAACATCCAAATACAAACCGTTTATCAAATCAACACAGACGTAAACGTATCTTCGTCCGTTGTAAAGAAATCTAACTTAAAGCAGAAATGAATTAGATTCAGAAATGTATGTGGAAGGAATATTTTGTATGGTAGATTTATTTCAAGCCCGGTGTGACTATTTTTTATGGGCTGGTGTGTTATCCAGGAAACTCAGTGTGTGCTGGCATGAATCCATATTTTCCAGAATATTTCATTTTCACTGAGACCTTGGTTATTTTCTGCAGTAATTGAGCAGTACCACAGCGGCCCGAGTGCGTACGTCGCTCTCGTATGGCTGCACCTTGCCAGGATCGTTACAAGGTGATCAAAGTGTGCGATTTGTGTGTGTGTGTGTGTGTGTGTGTGTGTCAGCACACGCCTGAGGGGCTGTAAGTAAACGTGTCAAGACGACTGCTGCCTTCACCCGGCTGTTTGAAATGATTGAAACAGAAAAAGGAAAGAAGAGGAAAAAAGATGTGATAGGAAGAAGAGAAAAAACTGCTGTGTGATTATTGAATTTGTGCATCTGCACTCTTCCGTTTGCTTACTTCCCTTCCTGATTGCTTCTCTCTGTGTACTTTAGGGCGATAAATGGTTCTGCAATGTTGGCTCTGATAGAATAATTTGGAACTGAAAGTCTCTACAGGAACAGTGTGAGAGTTTCTCACACTCTTCATTACTGCAACCCCCGTACAAGCTTGGCTGGTGGGCTTTGGGTTGTGCTTGTATTGGTCTAAGTCAAAGTTAATAGTGAGAATATAAGGAGCCTATTTTAAAACATGACCACTGTTCAAACTTCTACAGTTCTTAAAGCCATGTTTACACTCCAAGAACATAAACTCCATCTTACTCTTTTAAAACTTGAATAAATTTAAAAGTCCTTCCATAATTTAGCCAAATCTAGATGAAAAAATGCTCACAAGTCACCCTCGATGACCAATGATTTTTCATTTAACCTTGAGAGTCTGTGTTAGAGCAGGGACAACTTTTTACAGATTTTCTGAATTTTTTACCTCCTGAACCTGCTTGAAACCAAAGTATGCCATTTATCAGGCAGCTTGGTAGACATGTAGTGGCAGCTGGCAGCTGGTTCGAAAGCCAAGGGGATCAAATCCATGTTGTTGCTTGCTAATACATCAGATATTTATTTTAAGTTGTATTCCCAGGAATTTTGCATTCAAGTCAAGTTGGCACTAAGGGGAGCAAGCTCTGCCTGTGGTATCACTCCCATGGTGTTGATGCTATTTACCTCAATTATTAGCCTTTTTTGTCATTTGGTGTAAAACTTTGACACATTTACAAAAGTACTGGCTCACACCTACTGAAACACCATTATGTTTGGATAAGCTGCACTAATGTCGGCCAAAAATGAATTAGTGAAATAATCTTCTACAACAATAAAACCTTCCTGACATTAAAGATGGTTTGTACATGCATAATGAGTACATACTTGTGTAATCAGTGTTAGCACATTCTCAGTGTAAGGGGTCTAGTGGGGGAGATAATTTGAATTACTAAAGAAAGTCACCAAAAAGAACATTTTTGCCATCTTAAACAACTCCAACTTAAAAAAATGTAATGGCAGTTCTGATGAGTTTAACCCCACATAATGTGCTGCATCTCACAGTTATTGTTTTCTGAATTGAAAGTTGCTAAGCCTCATTGCATGCACAAAGGCCGTAAACATTTCTTGGGCTCATCAGGAATTGTGAGAGACATTACTTTAGCAAAAATTTAAAAGATGCATTTGTGCTTTTCATGGGTTTTTCATTCATGTTTACCGTCTCATAAAGTAATATTTTCGTGTTCCTCCAGTTAGCCTATTAGCTTTTTAGCATATGGACCCTCATAGCTGCTGCTTGTCGAAATAACTATTTGTATACATCCTGTACGAGGAAAATGGTAAGTGCCTTTTGGTGGTAATATTTGCACATTTATACATTCAGACCGAAACACTTTTTCCTTTTTTTAAGACTTGATACTCTTCCAAACCTTAATACAAGCTCATTACATTTCTGTGTGCAGAAAGATGCGCCTAATGAAAGGCAAACAACTCCTTAATGTCAAATTACTTGATTCATTTAGATTTCCTTACTCTATAGACATGGGAAACAGAACTGAAATGTCCAGCAACTACTCTAAACCTGTTAATAAACCCTTAATCAACTGAAGGTTACCCATGTTTTTAAACAGGGAACCTCAATGAAGCTGTTGTGGATGTTGCTCCATGAAGACTGCTTGTATTCTCTAGTGCAGTTTAGCAAGGGAAAATTGTTTTTATCATAGTGGAAGGGCTACTATTCTATATTAGTAAATACATCCCATAGTGTAGGATGAAGCTGACAGACATGAGGGCTATATTTTAGAAAGACTGGGTTTTTTTTCTTTAATCTTTGGAGGATGTTTCTACATAAAGAAAATTCATTTTTTTCAGCTAAACACCGACTTAATTATGTCTCACTGGCCTGAGTTCTTTCCTCAGGTGGTGGGAGAAATGCAGATTACACACACATGCAAATACAATAGTTACAACCCTGCCAACCTCCATTTATCCCTCTCTCTCACTCTTAACCCACTGGCTCTGACCGACACACCGTAAACTTTGAAGTGCCTCCAATTAAAAGTTACCGTCCTCTATGGACAGTTTGCTGTTATTTCATAAATGTTTTTCTTCTTATTTTTTTGGCTAATGCCTCATTTAAAATCCACATCACCCCACATACTGGCAAGAACTATAGCATCTGGTGGGAAAAGCTCAGTAGACCCAGCCAAGCTGAACTTTTAATATTCTGATTAAACTGTTTAACAGTTTGCCAGCATTATGCAACAGATCTTTGTGAAGTAATTTTGAACAAGAAAAGACAACGTTAGTATAATACTTGCCTGCAATGGACTATGATGGGACATGAGCGACCCCGGTAGCACTTGTTGACTTTCCTGTAAAACAAAACAAACAGGAAGTCAGTATTAACATGACAGATACGGCATCACATATAGCCTTTACCCCCAATGTATCTGGGCTGGAATATCAGGTGCAGTTTTATAAGCAATTACTACTTTACAATCAGTGCAATAGTATCAGTAAAAGCTAATGTCCAGCGCATTATCCCATAAAGGCTCCAGTTAAAGTTTAGTTTTGGAACCTTTTAACTACCCATTGCCAATTCTCATTTTTCAAGAATTCCATTTTATTTGTTTTATTGCCCTTATCAATAATATATCCTCATATAGTTTAAAACCCTACATTTTAAAGTTGACTATTTACTGAGCAATAGTATGGGACACTCATATACCTTGTATACATTTCCAGTCTCTAATCATTGACGTTACATGACTGGTACACACTCAAAAGTTTCAGAAGGAAAACCATAGTGATACTCTATAACAGAGTGGATATACACCGCCAGAACTGTCCAACACATTATTAATAACTGGAAGGATAGAGGAGAGCCATCATCTTCCAAGAAGAAGTGTGGTCAGAAAAATATCCTAAATGATGATGATCACAAACGTTTGGCAAATCAAAGAAAAACAACAGTAAAGCTCAGGGCTCAGTTTAATAGTGAAAGTAAGAACATTTCCACATGAACAATGTGAGGGGAACTCAAAGAATTGGGACTGAAGAGCTGTGTAGCCATAAGAAAACCACTAATCAGCAAGGCTAACTGGAGAAAAAGGCTTCAGTTGGAGCATAAAGATTGTACTCTGGAGCAATGGAAGAAGGTCATGTGGTCTGATGGGTCCAGATTTATACTGTTACAGAGTGATGGGAGCATCAGGAGAGGCAGCCATCATGCCTAGTGTTTTACTAAACAAGCCTGTGGGGGACATCTATGGGGTTGCTACAGTTGGTCAGGTCTAGGTTCAGCAACATTATGTGTCCAGAGAATGAGGTCAACTGACTACATGAATATAGTGAATGAGCAGGTTATTCCATCTTCCCTGATGGCACGGCCATATTCCAAGATGACAACCCTCATCATGGGGCTCAGACTGTGAAAGAGTGGTTCAGGGAACAGAAAACATTTTCACACATGGATTGGCCACCACAGAGTCCAGACCTGAACCCCATGGATAATCTTTGGGATGTGCTGGAGAAGGCTTTGCATAGTGGTTGGACTCTCCCTTCATCAATACAAGGTCTTGGTGAAAAATTAATGCAACACTAGATGGAAAAAATCTTATGACATTGCAGAGGCTTCTAGAAACAATGCCACAGAGAATGCTGCCGGAATCAAAGATAAAGGCGGTCCAACAGAATATTAGTTTGACCTTTTTTTAGGGGTGACTTTTGTTTTGGCCAGGCAGTGTACTTGTATGTACGACTTCCTCTGTACAAGCACAAAAAGCTGGAACTGTTCCTGTCAGGTTTCACTAAAAACTTCCCTCATTGTTAATCAAAAAGCACCACAACTGGTTTATCGACACAAACATGCAGCCGCCATCAGAGGAAAAAAGGGGAGAGGCTGAGTTTGATCCCAGCTGGAGAATCTAATTCTTTTTCATGGTGATATCTCCAAATAACAATGTTCATTTTAAACCTGTAATGGTTTGCAGGACATCAGTCAACAACAGAAGCCTTAAATCTGCAGGGTTGCTTCTGTTTTTTCCCCAACTACAAGTTTCAATGGATATTTGTGTTTTGACTGAAATTTACAACCTTTTTTAACAGATTTCAACTTATTTTACCAGGATTTGCTTTTGAACATGTTCTCCCCTGGTCTACAGTGTGTCTGAGTTAAGACTATTTATCTGTAAGTCACTATAAAAAAGTAACAAACAAGGGGAAGAAGTTGGTTCAACTATTTTCATCCATTTACTTATATCCACTGGACCTTTGGACCACTCTCCTGGAATGATCTCCAGGAACACAGCCAAATAGCCTTATTTTGCTCAGAAAGGTTCCTAACTCAATTAAATAACCCAGAAGTACGTCGGCTGTAATAACGGATAGTAAATCTCTGAATGTGAAAGAAAGAGAAGTTTCAGCTCCTTTAGCATTGAAGACACTGGCTCAGAGGAAAGCAGACATCTGTTCCACAGCCCCTTGCAGCTACAACAGTCAGAGCAACACCAGACTGGTTTCATACAGTCATGTTTGTCAGGATTTTTGGAGATAAATGAGAAAAGGAAACAATGTATTTCACATTTTCAGCTTTTTCTTTTGTATTCTACACCACCTACCTTGGTACTAGAGTAAAATCCTATAATAATCTCTACAGCATTTGACAAATCAACTAATCTGCTTTTTGTAGAATATTCCTTGAATAAACCGACATCCCAGCTGGTCATTATGTATGGTTGGATTTTTGTTAAATTCTTACAAATTCCTCCAGCCATCATTCCTTAACACTTGGGTGTCCAGCTTTGGTCATCGAGGGCCGCAATCCTGCAGGTTTTAGATGTCTCCCTGATCCAACACACCTGATTCAAATTAAATGGCTCTCTTCAACAGTTTGTCAGGCTCTTCCCAAGCATGTTGACCCATATCTTTGAATCAGGTGTGTTGCAGCAGGAAACATCCAAAACCTGCAGGACAGCAGTCCTCGAGGACCAACTAGGACACCCCTACCTT
>JAOXYM010000008.1:26643530-26661475 GCA_028567055.1 Leptatherina wallacei
CAAAACCTGCAGGACAGCAGCCCTCGAGGACCAACTAGGACACCCCTACCTTAACCAATCGATATTTTCCATCAAGGTTTTGACTATTCGACTGTGTCTTTTGAGGTTTGAAGGTTTCCCTGCTGTTTCCCTAGACCAGGGATCACCAACATGGGACTTCTTGGGCCAGTGTCCTGCAGGTTTTAGAAGTTTTCCTGCTGCAACACACCTGGCTCTAATCAATAGGTCATTAAGAGGCTTGTGCAGAACTTGACAACAAGCTGTTGGAAAATAATTTAATTTGAATCAGGTGTGTGCAAGAGGACAAAGTAATTGGGTTGTTTAGCAACCAGATGTGGGCTTTTAATGTTGAATTACATCATGAATCGTATCAAACCGAATCGCATTGTTTAAACTCAAATCATTATCCAATCATTTATGAATCGCATCGCATTGTGAACAGGGATGAATCGCATCGTATTGGCAGGCTGCTTCGCTGGCAGTGTATCGAATCGGACTCAGTGGTTGGGATTCACATCCTTAGTCTGGAGTTGGTGATCAGTGGGCTAGACTTTCCACAGATTCTCAATGGAAGAATCTGGTCTGGAGTCTAGGTGGGCGACCCCATAATGTTGTTCTCAGCTCACCATTTTCACATCCATTTGCTGTATATTTTGAATCTGCAGATTATTTTCATCCAGAATCTTAATGCAATCCTCTTTTCTTAAGCTCATCCAAAATTCATGGATCATCACCGCAGTAGTCCAGACAAAAGTGAGCAATTCTAATATCCACAGATCAATACAGCAAGTGTGCAGGTCTTCACAGATTATGATGAAGATGAAGATTCTCCTCCACCAAGACCTTTCCCATACTCCTGGTCATCCATCCTTGGTTGGATGAGATGAAAATGCCGATGAAGAAAGAAGAAGCATTGTGTCAGCCGGTGGACTGGGCAACAGGCTGAAATCAACCAGCATCACTATAGATGGAGCACTACATTAAGATTCTGTAGGAAAACAACGGCGAGTCAGATTTATACGTCACAACAAGGATCCAAAATGTACAGCTAAAGTGGTCAGGAAATAGTCAAGACACAATATCAGCTTGTGAGAGCGCTCCTGAAACCTGAACAATGACATGGCAACCTGTTAGCAGCTGGACGGGTCGTTTCACTGCTGAGATAATAAAGGCTTTAGCATTGGTTACTCAGTAAAAGGTGTGAATGGTCTTTTACAGGACTTTTTTTTGTTTGTTTTAAAAAAAGTTTGAATTTACTTTTATCATATAAAACAATTTTGTAACTTCTCATTTCCAGTAGAAAGAAACTGATTCATCAAATGAATAAAAAAAAGAAAGAAAAGAAAATCAGACCAGAAAAACCAGGAATCAAACGGAGATATAGTTTACACGTGCATCTCGGTTCATTTTCATTCGGAATTCCTTTGACCAACAAGCAACAAAGTTCTTCTACCTAACCTCCCACCCACACATTTTCATTGTCCACCCCACCTAAACTGAAACGTCTGAGCTCACTGCAGACAATGACAAGTGCTGTTACCATGGAAACAGCCAGCAGAGAATCACCAACAGGCAGGGTGTGGGTGTATAAAGGAGCGTAATATTCAAAAGAAATGCCCCGTAAGAAAGATTCCTGCTTGACAGAAATAGATAAAGAATAGATGGCAACAACGGTGAGGGTGAGATTGATGGTGAGAAGACATAGAGGGGAAAAGACAGGATGTCCACTCATAAAACATTGATCTAACAGGATTTAACTGATGCATCAACATGCAAACTCTGTAAGACTGAAAAATGTTTCTCTAACTGGTGAGCAACAATCACTTCTGCAATCTGCATGTAAGCAGGCCGGAGACACCGGCCTGTGACCTCCATTGTTTAACACAGCTTCACTCATTTACACACTTTTCTTCTTCTGTTACACCCAAAAGGCTGATAAATCCTTCTGGTATCATTTTACCTCAGGGGCAGTTAATTGTAGCAACATACTGACTCCAGCTTGGAGCACACACAGTGTGTGTAGACACAAAATGTGGGAGTGGTATGGATGCTACGATATGCACATCTGTTAACCTGTTTTTTCTTTTTTTTTGTTGTAACTCCTACTGTCTTCTTGGGTTTAAAATGGTGACAGCATCATTGTACACAGCATCATGCAAAGATATAGTATGAATTTACTTTACAAAATACTGTTATCCTGTTCAATACAGTTCTTATGATTTGCTGCACTGACAGAGATGGAGGGAAATTGGTCAGTCGGGTACCACAAACTTCCACTCGGCACAGACAATATAGGACAATACCGAGGTAAGCCTCATTTTTAGTGTGGACATATTCTTAGATGAAGGGTCAAGAGAGACAGAAACCGACTGAGAGATGGATGGAGGGCGGGAGAGAAAGACAAAAGCAACCGAGAGAGGAAAGGAGGCATGGTGAGAGAGCCAGTCAAGCAATCCAGGAGCAAGCAAAAAAGGCAAGAGGTCATCTCAGATCACTGAGCACATCGGGGATAGAGAAAGAGGAGAGGGAGGAGTAAAGAAAGGGAGGGGAAGATTTGGGGTGGGGGAGAGGAGTAAAAGGCTAGGAAGGGTGGGGAAGGACCCATGAGGCCCCTTGGTTGTAGAGTCACAGTCTCCAATGATCACTTTTGTGACTATGCAACTGGGCTCATATTACTAGCTGCAACATCACAAAAATGACAGTGGCAACCGCTAGTTAGCTGGTAAAACAGGAGGGAGAAGCTCAGAGAGGATTTGTAAGCAATGCTTCTGGTCAGTCAGTCCAGTGTGAGTAAATAACATGCTGGCACAGGCATAAAAGAGATATTTCAGCCGGTATCCTCGACTCACCGAGGTGAAAAAACGAGAGAGAGTTAAAAAAAAAGAAAAAAAGGGCAGGTTGTTATCGTGAAAGTACCATAACTGTAGTAATAAAAGTGAAAAATATCCCCCTTTGTGCTTTCTTCATTGTGTTCTGACCCCGACACCCTGTGAGTAAAAGCAATATTTCCTAACTGATAGTGGACAGCGACGCCCACCAGACCCTTTTATAAGAGCCGTGACCACAGACTCTTACTCTTCATATCCCACCTAATTGATGTGCAGCAGAAGCATGACAACACCAGGCCGATATATAAAACCGAGTTGGGGGTCTATTGCTCAAGAAAATCCACAGTGCATCAAACAAAAGGTGCCAGGGCGGCTCCCACCTAATAGGCAATACAGTATATCAGTTTAAAGGAGGTCGAAGGGGAGAAGGAGGGGAGTGGCTGTAAAGGCGCCGGAGATAAAAGGATCAGTCCGGCTGAGTTCCTTCAATACATTCTCAATTACGCTCTTATAGACTGGAAATTGCCCGGGATGTTTCAGGATATATAGACATTTTTTTTGTACTAGATTTCAGGGTCATAAGATGAGCTGAGAGGCTGACTTTGGTGCTTTTTAGGAATTGCTTCATAAGCTTACTTTTTTTTAGCTGGGTTCCTGAGCATCACATTAATTAGTATGTTTGCACACACAGTTGATTCATGTTATGGTTATAGCTCCACCAGCGGGATAATTGTCTTCATGCCAATATACAAGTAAAAGGAAGACAATAGAGTTATTGACAGAGGCATGTCCAATTCTGTGGTGATATGTGGTAATAGGGCCACTCGCATTTTATTAGTACAAGGCTTTTGTTTACCAATTATCTCACAGGCTAAAAATGTAATCAGTTTCACGTTTTTCAGTACATTACTGAGATGCATGCCATCATTGGTTTTATGTGTCCATGCACACTTCTGCAAAGGGCACTCTTGAGCATGTGCAATGGCATCGATACATAGCCTAAAGGAAAAATTTAACTTCTAATCAGATGTGAACTTCAATAATTTTACAGCACTAACGTGTTTACATGCATTTAAAAGCCTGTAGAAATGGTAATTTGCTAAATATTTTTTTTATGTCAAAATGTACTGAGACTTTAATTCAGTAGAAGACAGACATGACCCTTGGAAGGAGGCTATCCTGGAGTGGTATACAATATATCTGAGCAAAGTGGCCAAATATCCAGTTTATGCTTTTTGTTTTCACCCACATGAGGGCTATTCCCACCATCTCTGTTTTCACATGGGCGATTTTCTGTGGAAAACAATTCCAGTAGGAATAGAAAATAGATTTCTTCTGCTGATTTTTCACAATACTTCAGTTTTTCTTGCATTTATTTACAAGCTGAATTCAACGGATGTGGGCTGGTTTTGTTTCCTTGGAAGGGAAAAAAAAAAATAAAATAAATCCTATAGGTGTTTCCCAGCTTTGCCATAGAAAAGAATGTATATATCAAAGTGCTGCTGAATAAAGTTTCTATGAGGCCTCTATAGCCTTAATACTTTATCAACATTAAAAGTAACCTTGAGTATTTCAAATGAAATTCAATTCTACAAGAAGTCTTGATTACTGCCTCAGTATCGAATAACATGGCATCCTCCCAGCTATGGATACAACTGTATTTTTGGTATTGAGAGTTGAATTTGTAATGTTTGCTGTGGGAATCTAGTGTGTGATCTAATCACTGTGGTTGTTTGGTTTGTCCCTGTTCACGCAGGAGAATTAGGAGTGAAACATACTACAGCAAAAAAGAAAAAAAAAGGAAACCTCTACCCTGAAAGAACAATAAAGAGAAGACGTTAAGAAATGTTTTGAAGAAGCTCCCTACCTGCGGAAGTCGAGAAGCGTCCGGCTGGTTTCTGGGACGTTTTGGTTCAACCAGGTCAGGAAATGGAACTGAGTGACAGTTCGTGTCTCGTTGGTCTGCATGTTTTTCAGGTAGAAGCTACGAACCAGGAAGTCGTCACACCAGATGTGTTCAGACACGAGGTTCACCTGTAAAGACAGGGTAAAGACATGCAGCATGAGAACAAAACTCACAACAGAAACAACAATGGAAATGATATTAAGAGACGGTAATCTCTCGAGAGGAACCCCTTTATGCAGTCTAGTTTCATTAAGATGAATCCTGCGACAGATACGTTATCAAGAATGAAAATTTGGCTTCGATCTCATGGTACCATTGGCTTACACTGCACATCGAACAATTACTCTGAAAGGAAACCCTGGGTGTGGAACTGAGAGCTGGAGAATTGCCTGGTCTCAGCCAATCATCCGTATGTGGGGATGAATAAGTTCAATCAATGCTAGCTAATCAGACATTGAAATATCACGAAGCTTATTCAAAATCAGAATGAATATGATTCACATTTTTCTTTTTTTTACCTCCTCACAGACATGTTATACTGAATGTAAAGCCTGTAATGTAAAGCTGCTACAGCCCAACCCCAAACAGTCCGTTTTCATTTTACCTCGTAGATGTGGTACAGGTTGGATCCTTCATCGGGCCAGTAATGGTAGCACTGCTTCACCCCGCTCTCGACCAGAGGCGTCAGCATAACAATGACCACGCATCCATTCTCCCATACCATCTGCAAATACATCACATAGACGAGTAAATAACTGCGTGTCGTGGAGACAAGGTCGGACAAATCTGAGGTTTCTTGTCTTGATTTTATAACTTCAATCGAAACAAGCTATACATTCTGCGAACCGTCATGTTTCTTTAATAGGCCTGACAAGTTATTTCTGAATAGAAAAGAAGATCGATGCTAACCAGTGCTCTTCAGGAGATTTATATTGATGTGTCAAGCCATTTTTTTTTTTTAAGAGTAGGAGTCATATTCTTGTGATGGAGAGCTTGATTTGGAAGATCTCATATGAAGCTGTCAACACCTCTCAAATCTGCCAACAGAAACACTGACGTGTCCTCGCTCACCCACTCATTCAGATGCTAATCAATCATTAGCTTGAATTTTCTGCTAGCTATCAGTTTGGAAGGGTGAATGTGTTTTAGGGGTTGAAATAAAAAGTCTAAGAAACCCTTTAAGACTTGGTCTGCTTCAAACTTTGTGAAGAAATCGAGCATCATGAAAAATAACTGCTGTTGATGCTATTCGTGCCCCCAACTGGGTCATTGGACAGTGAGACCCGGTTTGCCCTGGAGATCCATTCAACTCTGATCAGAGGTAATAGTCAGCCGTTAATGGAAGCCATAAAACAATACCAGTCCCACATCATGGTGTTGCATAACCAAGACGGCTGCTCGTGTCGTTCAGGCTGAGATTTCTCCGACATTAACTGTGGCAGGTTTTCGCGGGTCTCTGCCGCCCCCTCTTCCTCCTCCTCTCACTTCCACAGTATTTCACTGATTAGTCTCATAGATCTAAAACCGTGACGGTGCACCTTTTTTTGAGAAATGGTGTTAATTTGCTGTAGTTGACAGGATGAAAACTCTTGGCTCTGGGTGAACAAGCTCAATCTATTAAAATTTGAGTTTTGTTAAAATGCTGATTTTAATTTAAGCCTATATTTTTCCAGGGTGAAAAAAAAACCCCATGAACTGTATATAATGCTCCTTCCAAAAGTTTCATATAATAACTGTCTGTAAGTCTCACAGCAAGGATGTTGAAGATGTTCTGTAAAGTGATGTATGTGCTGCAATAACCTTGGCCAGCTCCTGATTAAGCACTCTGATAAGACACAGTAATTCTGGTTAAGTCAGCTCGTCTGGATAAAGCTTCAGTAGAGGCCTGTAAAACACGCCGAGGCTGAGATGAATCCATGATGAGCCTCATCATTAATGCTCTTTCCAGCTTAAGCCCTGTGTACTTGATGCAGAGTTTTTTAGACACCTATTCCTTGTGGGGCTTCTCCTAAAGCCTCCGAATGTTTTTTTTTTTTCATTTTAAGGTTTAGAACAGCATATGTAGAACCATGCAAATGTTTGGGCAGCCTGGTCAAACATTTCTTTGCTATGCACTGCTAATTGTGAAAAAAAAACATGGCCTGATTTCTTTTGAGAAGCATGAATTTAAAGATGACACAGTGTCCATCTGGACTCTGGATATGCATCTTATCCGACTGTCAATCAATTTTTTCATCTATTCTTCTTGAAAACTTTTACCAACTTTCATAATTTCAACTTTTGCTTTTTTGTTTGAACCCATTTTTTTCATTCATAAGCTTTTAGGTAAAAAAAAAAAAAGTGAGGACCATGGCAAAACTTTTCCTACTTTTAAGGTAGCCCACAATAGAATTTTTCTATAGATGTTTATGACCACGTTTTCTTGGAGTAGAGGCTGTCTGTATTGTATCTTTATATTTGTTACAAAGTGACAGATTTGATAGATAGATGGATACTTTATTTCAAACATGTATTAAGCAAAAATAAATAAATAATTATTCCTTAATGGACAAACAGACACAATATTAAAGTAATGTAAGATAGAGATAAACAACAACAAAGAAGAACAAAAAACTACAGATTAAATTACATTTCAGAAAAGGATTGAGAGAAAGTAGATTTATTTAATCCCACCCCTTTTTTGCTTCCAGTATCTGGGATATTTCATTGAATGAACTCTTCCCTTAACAGTTTGTAGGTTTTCTTTCAAGAAATTTAACATTTCTTTTTATTCAAACATTATAGCTGATTATTGCCAAAAAAACAAAAAACAAAAATAAAACCTTATTTAATCTTCATCAGTCTGCAGGACACATTTAGAAAATACCCCAGGATTGTTTAGATGTTCACTTAGGTTAGGGTTCCTGGTGCAGATCCTTGCAAAAAGGATGCAGGAAAAGATTTCCTTTTACTATTCCACAAAGATCCATATAGATTACATTTTTGAAAAGGCAAAGCAAAGCTTTATGTAGCACACTTCATACATAAGAAAAAGAAATGACATTTTATGCGTATGCAGTGCACATATTGAAGAGAATAGATTAAAAAAATACTTAAGACCTGGTTTAAAAGGCTCAGTGTATACTTGTAATAAAGGGCCTAAAATGGAGCCTTGTGGAACTCCACATACCATTTTTTTTAAAAGTAGATCTATAGAAACTAACAGAAAGTTGTCCCTGTCTTTTGAGCAGAAGTAGGTTTGCTATCTTCTTATAACCCTCTGCTTTGTTGGCATCAGCAGTTGTCATTTTCAGAGTGCAGCTCAGAGGAACCCATGACTGTTTTGATGAGGTGTGAGGAGTCAAAACTGACTCTCTTGTTCACGCTGCTCTATTTTTTCTAGTCTTATTATTTGGATTTATAGATGAACTGTAGTTCTGTTTTAGTGCATGAGCCATTAGGTTTATATTTACCCTTTTAATTGAACTAAAAACATATATAAATATATATTTAAAACCAAGGCAGAGATGGAGAAATGAGGCAGGAGGATAATGATGCTGAAATGGTGGCTAAAAATGGAGGCAGTGGGAAGTTGGTGTATAAAAAAGATAAAAGAGAAAGGTAATGAGTTTAGCTGAAGGACTGAAGGTGGATAAAGAGATGAAAAAGAGGATGAAGAAGGTTAATTGAGAATGAACAGAGAATATATCTACAACGTACGGATGCACCAACAACACTAACCTTTTCCCCTTTTGCTGAAAGATGAGTTTGTTTAGAGCTGGTGAGATGAGAGGAAAGCAGAAACTGCTAAACAACAAAGAAACTGTTCAAGTCAGGAAAACCCAAAACTGATCAACATCCTGGGTTTCTCATTTATATTTTATTTTGCATCTTGTTGGCTGAGCACACATGCTTTAATGGGGGTGGACTCTAAAGAAGGGCAAAATAATTTCTGCAGTGACATTTTGAATATGTTTAAGATGGCTTCTCTTAATCACAACACTATTTCAGAGCTTCTGTGTTGTACAAATGGAAAAAAACATATTTGAGGCCACAAGTTTGCAATCACAATAGCCAAAGAAGATGGAAGATGAAAACAATCATTTTTTAAAAGGTTTTAGTCTTTCATATAATTACACATTGTGGTATTGGTTTGAAAGAAAATGTTCCAGAAATGATAATCGTCTGTGTAATTAAACCCTGAATATATAAATATAAAGGCAGGTTGAATGAACTGTCGGCTCTGGTAGATTAGCAGTAACAGCAGCTGAGCTTTGACCTGAGATTTCTTCTCTCTGCTCCCCCGTTCAGGTAACCGCTATCACCGGGAATGCTGCAGGGACCAAACTTGTTTGATAAGGAGACCTTTCCTCCCAGCACACACACACACCTCCCTACTGTTCCACTCCACAAACACATATACCTCAAGACTGGCCAGAATAACTTATTGATCTCCTGCTATCCCGATTCAAGCCCAATCCAACACTTGAGACAGTGAGAAAAGTGTTTGTCGTCCGCTGCATTAACAGTGTGTCCCACTGTAGATGCCTCTGTGTGTGTGTGTGTGTGTGCAGCAGTGGTGGAGGCAGGGAGTATTATGGGGAAGGAGAGATTAATAATGACATCCACAGAACAAGCTAGTCTCCTGTGTGGCTTGCTGCACTAATAAAAATCGGCTAACTCTTGTTTAAGAGAAGAGAAGGTATTGATTTTTGTTTCATGATCGTGTGTGCGTTTGCATTTATGTGTGTCCTTACCTGCCAGAAATCAGCCACAGTGGAGGGTAGAGGACCTTGAGTGGCGATGTAGGCCGGGTTCCTCGGATCATGATCCATCTGTGGTGGAGAGGAAAACAGAAGAGAATGAATCACCTCATGCTCATTTTCACTCACACTCAATTTACAAGGATGGTAAGAAGGAGCTTTATTTCTAAAATAATGGTTCTAAAGAGCTTCCATTAAATAAAACCCAACAAAAAATACTAACTCAGTTGTATAATAAAATGTGCCACAGGTAATTTGGATCAAAATGCAAAATGTTGTCGTATGAAGGTTTCACTTATGAGAGGGCAGAATTTTCTTTCCCAACAGTTTTCTATTGTTTTGCATTAAAAGACCTGAAAAAACTTCACAAATGAAAGCTGCAGCCCTTTAGGCCATTATAATTTTATTCATAAGATACAAGTCATGTCTGGTATTCTTTTCTTTTTCATACTCAGTTTTGTTTTAGGTAGCTGTTTTTTTATTTATTTATTTCTTTTTAGGCTTAAGGCAGAAAAATACTTGACTAAGTTGTCCTGAGATGCAAATCATGACAAAGGTGGACAGAAACAACCATTCTGTCCAATGGTTGTATCAAAACAAAATCTAAAAAAAGGTCACAAAACCAACAATTCCTTCCATCTAAATAAACAAGCTGTTTGTTTATATAAAAATATGGCCCATTGTGACGCCCTGTAAACTAGCACCCCTAAAATATGCTGCAAGGGTTTAACTAAGTATTTCCTTTAACAAACCCTGAAATCATTACAACTGTTTCATCATTTCTCGGTCACATTCATTCCCCTTATCTCATTTCTGGAGGTGTAATAACAATTTGATCACAATGCGATTTATTAACACAATTCTTTCTTTGCTGACATCGCAAATTCTGCTACATTACAATTTCAATTCGATCCAACTCAGAAGCCGGCGATTGATACAAGATGATATCGCTCGCTTCCATTTCATATCACAGTAACAAAATGTAGCTAGAACATAAAAAAGGATTTTATTTCCTGAGCTCAACCTGACATTTAAAAGAAAAATAGACTGAATCACATTCTTGATATTGCTTAAAATGTTCACATGAAAATGAAAAATGAAAGAATGAATGTTTCGAGACATTTAAGCAGGAAATGGTGTAAACCTGGCGTAATCCTCTCATTCTCAAAGTCATTTTTTAGAACATAGTTACAATAACCAAGGTAGTCGAGTCTGACTTTATCACAGTTAAACATCCCACCTTTAATATCCACATTTCCCTCAGCAAATTAGAAGAAGAAACGTTGGATGTTAGAACAAAGACAATGGGAAAAAGTCCATGTTTTCTTTCTTGTTACCAATGTTTGATCAATGTTTTCAGTTTGGATTGATGGTATTGGCATAATGGCCAATGAATCAATGTTTCTTCTTACACCATTTCCCAGTTTGCACCACTCAATCCCTCCACTTGTCTCCTGAAGAGTCGAGGACAGAAATGAGGAGGAAAGGAGGCAAAGTGAGAGGCATTTAACAAAACAAGACATAAGAGCGTCATCACCTGAATATAATGCGTGACATGCAGCATCTTCTGACCTGTGTCAGCTTATAACAGGATTTAGCCTGTATGATCAAATGACCTGACCAGTTTTATAATTCTCCTCCAGAAGGCAAACCATAGTAGGTCGAACCATACGAGATAGATTAATCTATTTATTCATCCCCATAGGGGAAATTCATATTGTCCAGCAGCCCACAAACGTACACATTAGGAATAAGTTAGAAAGCAAGAGAACAAGGTGAGGGATGTGAGGTCAGGAACGAAAAAGATTACTGGCTTCAAGTTAAAGGGGATCTAAAGTTGGAGGTCTGGACAGAGCGAATGAGCTGGACATGTTCTTCAATGGTTCAGTTCAGAACGATGCACTGAAGCCGCGATTTGATTCCCGATTTTTAACTCACGATTCCGATTTATTTCGATTTTCTCAACAAAAACAATTCTAACTATTTAAAGGAATTTTTTTTATTTCAACATCTGCTTTTTTGTCCTCAAACTATAACTTTCTGTAGTCTCACTAACAGAACTTAATACCAAATAAAATAATAATTCTACATGATATGGAAATAATCACAAATTGGTAGTTTAACATATGAGCTGAATTCATGTCACAGAAGCTGATAAACATCAGGCATAGGTTGGAATTGTCCATGATATAGCTATATATTGACATATGTGGTGAAGTGTATGGAAAAGAAAACAACAAATTCTCCTCAGAACAAGAATCATAAATGTATAGATGGACAGAAAACATTTTTTTACTCAAAACACGAACTCTTCTTCGACTCCTCCAGCTCCTCCTCTCCACCATCATAAACGGTCCTGTCTTCCGTGCTTGCCATGAAACTAGTAACAGTGTTCACAGCTCAAACAGCCTCCAATGGGACAGACACACTGCGAAGCGCCTAGCGGAAGCGCGAGTTGCAGCGAACATCCGTGAAGCTGCAGAACAGCCGCTCTGCAGCGTTTCCGTTTTTTACGGAAAGAAAAAAAGAACAGCTGTCTTCTCATTCATGAACGTCACATCACTAGAACCATCCTCTATTTTGAAGTTGCCTGCTGGGTTCTAGTTTGTTTATTGGCGCTGCAGCCGTCCACAAACGCAATACGCAATGTATTGTAAGATTTACAGCGTGTAAGATTTACGGAGGTTTACTTACAGGTGGTTAAAAATCGATTCATATATTTTTTCTACATCGATAGACATTTTAACCAGTTTAAATCGATTTTTCTTTACCGATTCACGATGCATCGTTACATCCTTAACAAATGCGCATTTTGATCCATGCAAATGACTTTACACAGGCAGGAATATTGATATTTTGCACACAGATCTTTCCCTTCGACCGCACAGATGATCATTTCCATGTTAAAAGAAGGTTCCCGTGCATACAAATGCATGGGCACACATCACCTGACGTGCACAGATCAGATTACATGTGTGCATGGATCAGTTTGCATGTGCATGTGGGATTTTGAGACCCCTTCCACACCTCCAAGATTCTTCACAGTTCCATAAATATATGATGTGTGTATAAGTGCTGGTGGAAAGCCAGGACATTTTAATTATAATTCAAGTGTTCTTTTCTTATTGCTCTCTATGACAGAACTATTCATCACCCCCACATTATGATTGACAGATCAATAGTTATGTCTTTGAAGCAAGAAATCAGCAACAAATCTGATTGTTACGTTACAAAACCTGCAAGATGACGCAAAGAAAACCTCAGCATTCTTCCACTTGACTCAGTGCAGCATGCATGTATCACATCAGTACTTCCAGTTTTGATTTGGAAGCTTCTTGAGAGGAGGAAACGAGTATGTCAAACTTCCCCCTAAACTCTAAATGAAAATCACAGCCCAGTGAAGGCACTGAGAGGAGAAGACAGACGAACGTGACAAGAATTTAAGAGGAAGTGAGTGACATCCCCGCTTATAAGCATGCAAATTGTATGGTAAATGTAATAATTGGCAAGACTAATTTAGCTGGAAGCAATTACAGAAGAAAGGCCGATAATTTCTGGGGGTTTTCCGCGCACCAAATTGTCTTTAACAGCTCTCTGTTCCTTTTGTGAATGCCAAACAATAACGCACCTGTAATAAACTTAAAAGGTGGGAAGGCAGACAGAAGAGAGGTCACTCACATGCTTTCAGGGAGATTTGCTTATTAAAATGATCCACAGCTGGAACGGAACTAGCTGGAGGCAGTTTTTAACACATCTGATGATGATGCACCAGGTTACAGGTTCCTTATCAGGCCAAATATTTTATGGATGTCCCTGTTTAAATGCACTTAAGTTGGCTGTTTTTGCAGATTTTTTTATTTATATTATTGTATTTTACACTAATTTGAACATGCAGCTTTACAGTTTGAGTTGACCTCTTTCCCTTATGTAGCTTATTGGAGAAATTAAAGAAAAAAAGAAGTATTGGTGGATTTTTTTTCTTTCTTTTCCCAACGTTTGGGAAAAAGAGTTGATTATGACTGTCTCTCATTTTATGTAGGGAACGCTTAAAACAAAGCACTTTTTTTGTTAGTTGGTTTTTCCTCCTGTCAACAGAAGACCTACACAGCATGAGCTCAGGGAAATCTAGAGTATAGATGACATACTCCCAATGTCAGCTACTCTTGACTGAAACACTAATATCTTCCCGTCTGTTCTTTCTTCGGAAATAGAAAAGCAAGGAGTACCTCTCACTATAGATCCAGAGTGGTAGGACGAAGGAAATTGAAAGAGAAAGGAGAGGGAAACAAATTGACATGGAGAAATAAAAAGAGACATGATATTCTTTTTTAAAAAAAGGGATGGTAGACTTAAAAAAATCTTGACGTTCAAAGATGAAAAGAAAGGAAAAGAATAGACACGAGGTAAAAAATGCAGAGTCACGACGAAGATAGAAAGTCCATGATGGAAAGACGGACACATCAGGCCTGTGCACACTCGGCATCTCTCTTCATTTTCTTCCCCCCTTCTTTCTCCCTTTCAACCTCTGCTGAGACAAAATACTTTCTGACATCTCAGAGTGTCTCCAGAATTAAACCCTGCCATTAATGACGCCTGTCTCTCTCTCTCTCTCTCTGTCTTTCTTTTCGGGAGGATGTGACATGTATAATTTTCCCTCCTGTTGGGTTTTTGTCTTTCCCTCAGTGGAAAGGACGGAGTCAGATTCTGAGCGTGCATGCTGCTCTGCCTTATCTGAAGTTTGATGAAGGTGACCATTACTGCTGTCTGATGCCTCAGCGGGGCTGAGACGGTGTTTGTGTTTGCATGCCTTGATTGTGTTTGTGGTTAAATGGATGAGTTGTAATTGTGAGTCTATATTTCATGAAATAAGATAACTTATGCTGCCTCACTGAAATTATGCAGCCAATTATGAATTTATTCATTGCCATTTATTTATTCTTAAGTCATATATGGAACTGGATTCAGACAGTTTAGCAGCCTACAGCCATCAGGTGGGCTCAATGTTACTTCATTACTTTGGAAATATAATTTTCTCAAATTATTTTTAGTACAACAACTGAAAGTTCTTTAACTTAAATTGTGTTGGGCACAATCCTTCATTACAGAAATTAGGATTATTTTATGCTGAGAAAAAATCTACCCATTGTCTGAGCTCTGTGCCTTTTGTTTAGACCTCTGGTTGAAAACTGCATACCCATAATGAAACGAGTACATCTCTGCAACCACAAGGTCTTCTGGAGTCATAGAAGTGTAGATGGGTAGATATCAGGATATGTGTTACTGGTGAAGAATAAATGAAGATGGCACATATACAAATGAAAAGGTTTTGGACTTGCCTAAAAAAGAAAACAACACTTTCAGGATTTTCCCTTTGGAATGATGCTGCTGTAGCTCCAAACCTTTATGAAATCCTGTTTTCATATGTGAACATAAACCCTGTAAAGATAAACTCTGAAGCAGAAGAAAATTAGAGATGTTTTAATACAGACAGGTCAGATGTTTATATGTAATGTCCCAAAAATGACCGTTTGGCACCATATGTTCTCAAAGTCCACCAGTTGGGGAACCTCAGATATTAAAAGGTTAAACAACTTTTCATTTGAACTTTGTAGAAATAATTAATTTTAATAATTTTCAATATAATAATCATTTTTACTTTATTAATCTTGATTGGGAAATTCGGCTCCGCATTTGCCCGATCTGTAGATGTATTAGACAGCAGTGGGCTACAATGTTTCGGCGCCCTGGGATTGGTTTGGAGGGGGTTAAGTGCCTTGCTCATGAGCCCACAGTGGTTTACATCTGTTTGCACACTGGGAACTCAAACCTAGGTTCTTCAACCTCAAGCCCACCTCTATAACCGCTAGGCTAGGGGGCAATATTGTACCCATGTCTTTTTCCAATATCTTGGACAATATAACTTGTATGCTACTACAAACACTACCAGTAAAAAGTTTGAACCCCCTGATCCATTGGATTTAATGGGAAAGTGTATTCAAACTTTTGACTGGTACTGTTAGTAGTACAAGTTGTACAGATCTGTGTGTAAATTTTCCTATTAAACCACATCCATTGATCTAATGTACTTAGATCTGATCACCCAGGAAGTTTTTTTTTTTTTTGCTTAGATGCGACCAAAAAAACAAACAGAAAAAAACAAGCCAAAAAATGCTAAAAGCTTGTGCCTCATCCTGATAAAAGTGGCCATTAAGGGTCAGAAAGGGATGTGTATAATCAACAATAGTAAACAGGAGGAGGGTGGTGATTAAATGATGCTCGTTGGTAGGAAGCAGAATGCAAACTGAAAATACACCCATGCACCTTTATAATAGCACCACCCCGAAAGGCTGATAAAAGCACGGTGGATCTGGGTTTTTATATTTTTACACCAATATCTGACGCCAGAATCCAAATGTTGCAGCCATTTTGAGCCTTATTCAAAAAAGCAACTTTTTCTTTTCCCAACTGTGCATCGTCCAGTTTTCCTTATCCACTGCATAATGTAGCATTAGCTTCATGTTAGCTAACCGATGTATCTGCTTCAAGGTGTGTTGCTGGCTATATTCCTCTTCATGAATTTTCGTTGCCTTTTCTGAGCTTTAACTAGTCTGGCCGTCCAGATTTCTTCTTCGGGTGCCGACTACATGCAGAGTATTATTCTCTCTGAGAAAAGCTACTTACTAAATGTAAGATTCTACAAACGTGAAACTCTTCCATCTGGCACATCATCTGACATTTGGTTTGATCTTTGCCGACACTCTTGGCCATGTTTACATGTATAAATGACTGAGCTGCTGCTACATGAGTGGCTGATTAGGAGTTTGCTTTAATTATCAAGCACCTACTAAAGTTTGTCATGTCTTCTAC
The DNA here is from genome assembly GCA_028567055.1 of Leptatherina wallacei. NCBI lineage: Eukaryota > Metazoa > Chordata > Actinopteri > Atheriniformes > Atherinidae > Leptatherina > Leptatherina wallacei. The sequence continues at coordinate 26,659,874 of JAOXYM010000008.1, forward strand.
TTTAGAATTAGGAGCAAGCTAAAGTCTCGGGAAGTAATTTCTTTCATTGCTAATTAGATTCTTGTGCTGCTAAGGTTATTCCAGGAAAAAAATAAGAAGTTTATTTTAATTAAAACTGGAAACAGTGAGGTTTCACTAAATACACTCATATTTCTGACTATTTAACTGTTATGAGGTGGAAATGAATAGACGGAAGATTAAATTATTTGCAATCTTTTTCATTCTCTTCAGTCTAGCTCTTTTAATTCCTTAATCAAGAAAAGTCAATATAGGTTCCAATAAAGGCTGTGAGGCTGATTGAAACTGGAGCTGATGTGTTATCAGCATGCAACATGCATTACAATGACTGCGTGCATGATTTTGTGTATGCATGTTTGAGTGGTGTGTTTGACTGAATTCATGTTTGTGTATGTTTGTAATCTTAAAGTTGGGGATAGATAACTCTTTGCAACATGGTCTGCCTGAAAATCCTTGAGGGGACGATTGCATTACAAAAACTAAATCTGCACCTTTAAAGATGACTTTGTTTGACGCGGTGCCATAACTAGCAGGCAGTGAAAGGGTTTAAACGAGGTTGGATGTGCAGATATATTAGCCTGGTTATGTACTGATTGAATGATATTTAGCTTGTTGGCTGCAATCGGCAAATAGGATAAAATTATCCGATGATGGGGGCTGATATTTTGTTGTTGCATCCGGATTCTGTTGCAGAGATATGGCCCTGGAACTGATTTAGTTACATTTTATTGGGCATGAGGAAAAATTAAATATTGGGCTATTTAAGCACTGAAAAGTCATTGTGTTGGGAAATGTTTTATAGGCCAAAAGTGGAATGTGTAAATATGTGGAACACGGTTATTTCTAATAGATTTGTATAAAGATAATGTGATTAGAATAACTCAAAACTGTGTTTATTTTTATTTAGAAAGCATTGTTCCACTGCATTAAAGATAAAAAATAACAGTTGGTTTTGTCCATATGACATTGACCAACATCTGTCTATCTCTAATTAAAGCCAACAAGTTTATCCGAAATGACAGTTGATCATCTTCTGGTTATATTTAAGCAGAAATCTAATAAATACTAATGAAGCAGTTTTATGGTTATTGACAAGCTGCTGGAGGACGAACCCAAACATGTCGTCTGTACTGCCTTCTTTCGGTCGAAGTGTGGGAGAGCGCAGTTGGAGGATATTCCTTAAATAACCACAGCATGTACCATACATTCAAACACATTCATTCTTTATTATTAGTGTGTGGGAGGTGAGAATGGATGCTTGACAGTCTGAATGTGCGCTCATGTTTCTGTGTGTGCCTTTGCATGTCTGCGTGGGTGTTTGAACTCTCTGCTATGCGTGTATGTATGTATTTGTGTATGTATGTTACACGAGTGTGTGTTGATTTCTGTGCATCTCTTTGGGCAAGTGTGTGTACATGTGTTGCATCCGTTTTTGAGACATTTGACAGGGTTGCTGTTTTGTTCCCGCATAGTTTTTTGATTCCTACTCCCTTCGGTCTTTCGCACGCGCACGCGCACGCACGCACACACACACACACACACACACACACACACACACACACACACACACACACACACACACAC
>JAOXYM010000008.1:26668657-26679705 GCA_028567055.1 Leptatherina wallacei
TTTAAAAGAAATAAAACATATTAAGTATAAAACATCGAAATCATAGCACACACCTGATCATACTCTTTTCCACCTTTTTATGTCCTCAATGAATAAAAACATGGACTCAGTTAAATTTGTCATCAGCTTCACATCCAGGCAGAAGCTTGCTAATAAAAACAGCTCATTTCTTTTATAGCTAATAAACAATATAGTTACAATTAAAAGGAGTCCATTTCCATCCTACATACATTTTATATCTATAATCCATCTACTAAATAGAGTTATAAAATGGTTTCTATTAACCCATGTTAATAGAAAGAAAGATATCAGGCTGAAAAGTTGCATTTTCATTCATGTCTAAACGATGCCATAAGTCTGCATGATATTAAAGGTTGTCAAACTGAATTTGAAGATCATGTTTGGATCAGTAAAATAACCACAACAACAAAACCACAGAGAAGCAGCTGAATGCATCCCAGTCTTACATGTGGACTGGTCAAGCAGTTTCCCAATAAAGACTCCGATATTCTAAAACAACTAGTTTTCATGACTTGTTTCTGTTTCTAAATAAGGACACAAAACTTTTGTCTCACTACATGATTGATTTTTTTATGTCTCGCTAAATAAAGTGCAAGTTTAACACTATTGATTTGGACAAAAAACTAATGAGGAGGAGAAGAGGTGATGGATGGTGTTACTCTGCCAACTACGCCGGAGAAAATTAAATGGAGACCCACCAAAAACACTTCTCACACTCCTTTCAACCTTATACTTCCTTCTAATTCACACATGTTTAGGGTTAGGATTTAAAGAGTAATTAGGTTTAGGAATAATAAGTTTGGTTCGGTTTAGGAATTTATTGTTGACATAGCAGGAGGTTAAAAATATACATGGTTTGGGCTTCATTTAACTTTTTCTTGATTTTGTTGGACTTACAAAATGTTTTCTTTTCTAGTGGCCTGGAGACTCGGTTGCATCAGCAGCAGATCATTTTATCAATGTTACAATCTAAACAAACAATAACTAAAAAATAAATGCTGGTACCGTACGGTATCCCAGTTAAGTCGTAAGACTTTCACTAAGACGAAGAAGGTTTGTATCCCGGGTGGAAGCAATATGTTACAGACTTCCTTTTAAACCAGTTATTTGTTTATATTATTCTCAGACTTACTTCTTTTTGTTATTTCTAGACTCAGTTTGCTTTGGTTTAGGCATTAAAACTACTTGGTGAGGTTTAGAAAATATTTGTTTAGCTTCTAATTCAAGTTGCCCCCAAAATATTTACCTCATGATTTAATAAAAACTACATCTTCACAAGATGTGCCCAAGAAAATGTTCACAGTTTAGATTTTTGCAAGTTCACAGTCTCGATTAAAAAAAAAAAACTACCATATTTTCCCTGTGCGTTCGTACTTTCATTAAAACTCATTTTCAATCGCGACAAAAAGTATTTTTAAGCTTTAACTTTAAAAAGCTGCCTGTGATAACCATGACTGAGTTTTAAAACAATCTCAAAACATCTTTAATGAAACAAAAATGACACATAGTCATTGTACAAGGCGGGTTTTAAAACTTATATTAAAAAGAAAAGAAATGAAATTAATCTCCCTCACCTACACAATCATCATGGCGAAACTAGATCCACTTGATCCATGCCGTGCCTTCCATCATAACATAGATTTCCCAAATTTAAACAAAAGGCTAGCGTTATTCTGACCAGCCCACGCACCAACCTTTCACTTTGTTCCTCTTATCAAGTGGACTCGCCTATGCAGAGACAACTGCATCTAGCAAAGATGACGCAAACATACCCAAAGATTTTTGCACCATTCTATCGCATACTCAAATCCATTTCCACCCATGTGTGGCCCTGGCGCTTTAAATGCGCATTTGCAGGAGAAATATTTTAGCTTGATTCTGTGCTCATGTACAACAACAGAAACACCCTCTCTGCAGTGGCATCAGGGCTGCAAAGGGAATCATTTCAACCGCACACAACTCTGGAGCAAATCTCAGGGGTAATTAGTATCTTTGTGCCTATTGAACACATCAAAAAAGCCTGCTCTATCTCATCTCGCCGGCAGCTTCATAACGCATGGGGAGTGAGAGACGGGGGCGGGGTGGGGGTGGGGGGTGGGATGAAGAGGTGGTGGTGCTGAGGGTGGTGGGTTGTTGAAGTGAGTAGCTGTATATCGCAATCACGATGGCGCTCGACAGAATGCAACAGAGGTTCAATAGAGATTTTCATCTGTCGGATAGAAGAGGGTGAGAAGCCCGCTTATAGAAACTGTGGGTGTAATGAGATGTAGGGAAACACAAAGACATGGAGAAGGATGAGGGATGCAGCCAGATGAGAGAAAGAGGAGAGGTGTGTGTGTGAGTGAATGAGGGAAATGATCTGTATATGAAGAAATGCAGACATAGATGCAGCCAAAATGGTGAAATGGTGGTGGTGGTGGTTGGGGGGGGGGGGGGGGGGGGGAGTGAAGACATGATAGAAAAGGAGTTGAAGCAGTGAAAGCTTTTTAAGAGGATGAAATGAAAAAGAGAGGATAAAAAAATATAGAAATTAAATCAGATTAAATTAAATTACCCTGGAATTCAAAAATAGGATTATTGCCATTTAATTATGGAAATATAAGTAACATATTTTCATTCTGTAAAATCCTTTGGAGAGAATTAATTTAACTAAATAAAGTGTCTCATTGTCATTATTGCGTTTTCCTCCTTATGCATAATAAAAAAGACAAAGCAGCCAGGGAATTACCCGTACTTTATTCTGTTTTCTTTCTAATAAAATAAGCCATCAACGATGTTACAAAAGATAAAAGAAAACTTTGATCAAGCCAATTTTTTTTTTTTTTTTGCCAATTTGTGGCCAATTTTTGTTGTTTTGCTTCCCATTTTTCATGTGGGAAGCAATTTGTGTTCCTCCATCACACAATGATTATAGTTCCATTCTTAGTCCAGTCCAACCTCTTGCTTCCCCCGTGTGTCAAATACTGCTGTTTTTCCTCAGGGGGGGTCTCGTACAAATATACAAGGTTGCTTGTTGCTTCTCTTGTGGAAATATCACTATAGCCCCGCTTCCACCAGCAGGTTTGGGTCGGTATGGGGCGGTTTGGTAAATCCTGATCTCTGTAGGGCACTGACACTCAAGTCGGTCCTACGAAGTCCGCAATCCAGCAGGTTTTCCATGTATCCCTGCTTCAACACACCTGACTCAAATGAATGAGTAACTGTGTAGAACTTGATTGGCTGTTACATCCATTTAATTTGATGCAGGTTTTTTGAAGCAGGAATACATTGAAAACATGCTGGATCGCTGACCTTGTAGGCCCAACTTGAGCAGCCAGTTGTACTTTTACTTGGTAGGCGGCGTATCGACCGGATAGCGAAAGATGCATCGGCTACGTATTAGCGTGACGTCATAGCAGCGCAACGCCTTCCTTGAGTTATAACAAAGAACGCGACACAGAAAGGAAGGAGGAGACTGGTGGACATCCAGCAGGTTGTGTTCTTTCTTCTCGTTTTGTGGCTTTAAACATGCAGGAAGTGATGATTCTTTCAACCAATCAACGGGTTGCAGTGTGTCCAGCTCCACCCTTTTAGGCCGCATCGGCAAGATTGGGACCCAAATGGAAGGGTCCCCCAAAAAAGTGGCTCTGACTGACTCCTACTTGTTCAAAGAACATCAGGGAATTTATTTGAAAGGTTAAATCAGAGAAGTGTGCAGTGAATGAGAGGTTTTGATCAGCGGAGGCATTTTTCCAACGTAATTCTTGCTTTAAAATAAATGTTTCCTTCCTTAAAATGTAGTAAAAGTCAATCAGATTTTATCTTCAACAACTCTGGATGTGAATATGAAAGCTTTGCAAGATAAGAAGAAGACATTCAGGTCATGTCCATTGAGTCAATATGCAAAATATGTAAATACATCCTAAAAAACTCACCAGCTTAACGTTTGAAAATATTAAAGTCTTTACTAATGTAGCAGAATCGTATTCTTAGCATTTTCAATTCAATCATCTCAAGCTACTTAACAGACATAATCAATTCAAGCCAATTCATTGCGATCCAATTAAAACAAATCCACATTAGTCTACTTAATAGTAACTGTGTTCATACAAGCTAATTCTTAAGTAATTCCCTAGCTAAGGAAAACCAATGGATTGCATCAAATCTGTAAAAGAACATAAAGACTGGATGTCAGTTTGAATGTGGGAAAATATGTTGGACTGTAGTATTTGACTGGTGAAATATACATGAGCTGAAAACACCATCTGAGTCTCTAAATGTACTACACTTTAATCCATGCCGTGACTGTTCAATGATATATTAGTAGAAGCACTTCACAGGAAACTTACCAATATCATGTGACCGGTAGAGATGTCCATGTTTGAGTGGGCAGGTTCTTCACTCCATGAGGAGATGCTGCTTCTTGCAGATGGGCTGACGGCTTGACCGCCATCACTGAACTGAGATGAGACGCTGTTGATCCTGGAGGAGATGGGCTCCGGACGCTCGGGAGGTTTGACTGCCATCCGCTGCCGACAGAGCTCCTGAGGAGGGAATGCAGGCACAGATGAATCACTGCTGTCAGGATGGCACTTGATGTACAATTTCATCTGAAGCACCTTCACAATTAACTCTATAATTAGGAATAATACCCCTTATTAGCAGATATACTGCCTTGCTCTATCATATAGCCCTCATAGGGAATAATAAACATAAGGTTGGCAACTGAAGGGGACTGGGCAAAATATATGCAGTGGAAAATAATGGTACCCATATATGTGTGGTCAGGCTCAGACGAGATTGTATTTAATCTTGTACGAAGTCTATTAAGTCTCCCAAAGTTATCACCAAAAATTTTCTGAAATAACAGGCGTTAAAACTCTTATGTAATACTTAAACTATGACATATAAATAGTTAAACCTCTGATTTTTTTCTCAGGCTTGTGTAAATAAAGAATCAGTTTATTGCTTTATCTCCGTCTCCTGACAGTTTCCTCTGGTTTAACATGATTTGTAAGAATCTGTGCTTGGATAAAATATTCCATCGGAGGAGGAACGAGTTTAATTGGTAGTATTCACTGTCGCCTGTACAATGGCCATGGTTACCATCTTGAACATGCAAAATGGCCTCTGCAAAGAAGGGCTTTTGAGGCTCAGCTGAAGCACAGCAGAGAGGGAGGGGCTCGCATACTGGATTCACGCAAATGTTCAAGCAGCAATGCACAGCAATATAGTGGCATCAGTGGACTTAATTACTTACTGTGCATTTAATTGGATATTGAGCAATAGAAAAAAGGAACTTTTTAACAAATTATGCTAATTAATTCTCATTAATACTCATGAATTATCTTTTAACAAATCCTAATTTGATTTGTTATGTTCTTGTGTTTAAATTGAATTACCAAGCTACAAAAAAAAAACGGCTACAACGGCAGCACTGCAGGTAGGAAATGAGCTTTAAGCAAAGATTTAATCTCAGACTTGGGTAGTAAACACCTAAGTGCTAATAAACACTTAATTACCATTTACTGAATACTGGGCAGTGAAAAATGATATACATATATATATATATATATATATATATATATATATGTAAATATCGTGACTGCTTTAAAAGTCTTTATCGGGTGTGCAATAACAATAAAAAAAAAACTTAAGGAAAAGTTTAGCCGACAATGCCAGTCAGTCTCTCAGCAACAAATACAATATCTTCATTCATACGCCTGAGCAAACTGTCATTTTTTTCCTGTCGACTGGATACGTGAACACAATGAAATATTGACACATCATCTAACTTTTCTCCCCCACGCCTTCTCTGCACAGCTCCCAGCAGGAACGTCAGCGAGCTGTAATGAATGATTGTGTCACTCGGTACAGGAGAAAGGACAATGGCGGAGACAATCCTGTTCTAAATGAAGAGCTATTATCTCACTCAGTCTGCATTAAAGACTGCAAATGAGACATGTTGATCCTGCAGTGAAAGAACTATACTTTCATTTTAAAATGAGAAGGAGAAGAGTGAGATTCTCAGACAGATCAGTGCAGTGTCTGCAGCGATCCAGTCTGCTGAGATGATGAGCAAAGGGCAAAGCTGGGGCTTTCGTGGGTAATTTACATTCCCACCAACATCTACTAAGATCACGATGCAAGAGGCAAAAACATGCTTCCTACAAAGGTTGCCAGGGCTCAGCCTTAGAGATCTGAGAGGTGAGGAGGTGCTGCTCCTCTGCATCGCTGCTATGCAGCAAGATGAGGGGACTTTAGATAACTTCTAAGTGTGTTTTGCATGTCCAACTGGGAGACCCTGAGGCGGAAACAGGACATGATGTTTGATTATTTCTCTTTGTATCTCACTAGAAGCTTGGGAATCATTTTATGTAAAAAAAAAAATTTTAACAGATGTGCATGATTGTCAAAAATTGACTTTTTCTCTTAAATTCATCATCAGCATTGCTTTGTTTTCCAAAGGCCATTAGGGAAGCGTTTATAATTGTTTATGAATAATCAGTAAAACTCAACAAATCGTGCACAGGGATTGGTGTCAAACAGATAACAATGCAGGTAAAAACAGATACAGGACACATCATTTAAACAAGGAAATGGTTAATAAAACAAATGTGCATTAGCTATTCTAAAGTAGGAAATGGTTTGCTGGATATCAGCGCCAATACTTTCTACTCCAAAGTACTAGAAGGCCAGTGTAATGAAAGTACTCACAATTTACATTATTTCAGGTTAATATCAAAAGAACTGAAAACAAGTTGATGGAAAAATGGAAAACTATCTTTTTTCATTTAATAATATTCAATATGTTCATGTAAATGTTAAAATACTGGAACACCATTTATGAAACCATGACCTGGATGACGGGATCTATAAAAGGTTTATGTGAAATGCAATCTTTACAAAATGAATGAAAGTCTGTCATAGGAACTATCTGAGGAGATGTCAATCACTGACTCCTCTTAAATTATGCAATCTCTTCTAAAGGTGGGGGCTTTAGAGGCGGGGCTAAAACAGAATCGATCCCTCCCTTTTTTTGGAGTAGTGATGGGAGGGTGTGTGGCCCTTCTGGCTCGGCTCCGGTAGAAGAAATGACTCTTATGGCTCCAAATGGCTCCTCATTTTATATCAATTGGAACCTTTATTTCAGCCTAATATAGCGATGATAAATGGTTTGTGTTGGTGAGCAACACGAACCAGTTCTTGTCCTTTAAATTAACATCTGGACAAAAAACCAGAGCAAACAAATCAAATAAACTTGGTTTTTGTTAATTTCAATTCAAATCTGGCTCGCTCTCTGTCACTCTGCCTGTCCCTCGCTGTCTTCCCAACTCCCCTTCCTTCTTTCACATACTGGTATGATCCTAGTCTGTCCTTGCATGTGATTGGCAGCATTGTGTGCCCATCAAAATTAAGTCATACCCGTGCCATGCCTGCATGGATTATCAGCAGGGCTGGGCAGGAGTGGCGGAATATTTGGCTCTACTTGTTCGCTTCAAAGTAACAGCTCTTTGAGCTGAAGCACAGCAGAGAGGGAGGGAGGAGCTAAATGTAATGTTTAAAATTTTTCTACTTCTTTTTCCCTTCTGTGCCACCGAGTTTTACTTTAAAGGCTACAAATGGTCAATTTATAACTTCAAAAGATGTAAAACTGTAGAAATGTTTGTCAATCAATCAGATCTTTGACTGCATCATAAGTAAAGAACATTCCTGTGGAACAAAACAAGCCATTTATTTATTTATTTTTTAAAATAAATGTTAAAGGGATTACCTGATTACCTGTAAGTGGTAAAAAACACATTTTACCTGTTCAATCTAAAAGAACATTTTAGATTTATGTCACTTTATTAGACACACATTTGGAAGTAATTCAAATGGTACTCTGCTAACATTCTTTTTATAGGAATAAAACCAATTCAGAAGAAATTTAAACTGTAAACAGCTACAGCAGGTGGGGTACAGATGGTGCAGGAACAAAGTTCTTGCATCTGAAATTGAGCAGGCTGTCCAATAACCATAAATCAGTTAATAATCAGGCACCACACTAAACCCACACCGGTTCATTAATTACAAATTGTACAGGAAAACTACATCACATTACAATGTGGACAGCAAATGAAAAGCTGACCCATCACCTGGGACATCCTTTATCTCATATTATAGAAAACCATACATCACAGGCATCTGCCCGCAAGGATGCCGTCCACAACAGAAGACCTGGGCTGAATCTCAGCGAGAATCTGTGTTTCTTAATGAGAGAGATGCTGATGATTAACCAACGGTGTGTTTGATTGACTGTGGAGGTAATGTGAGCAGGCCTTCATTAGTCTGTATCAGATCTAACGGATGTTCTGTAGGTCGGCGCAATGACACTGATCTATGGGCTCGGACTCATAAATGCGTGCAGATTATCAAAGTGCTACGGTATCTGACCCGGGGATACTGACAGAGCTGCTGGTGGGAGGCAGCACAAACATGCCTGAATGTGAAAGCCAAGCAAGCGTGCAGACAGTCGCTGGTATGCAGGAGGCAATGAAGCAGAGCTAAATTTATTCAACAGCGCTGGTTTTATGGACTTTATTTCCTCAGTGCCTAAAGTCCTTAAATTTCTAAATGTCAGTGTATGGGGATATTTTTTTATAAAAAAGCTTGTTTTTAGCCTGACAAACAGGCACTATTATTCAAGAAAAGTCCTTTACTTCCATTGGTGCAGCTTCAGCTATTCTGGAATAAAAACCTGGAGTTCTGGTTGAGTATTTAAATAAAAACTAAATAGTTTATACATGTTTTTTACCTAAACTGAATCTAAAGCCTTTACATTCAGTTTGAATGAGCTTGTTAAATGCATTTCTGAAACTTATGTCCATTAGATTCAATGATCTACAGAGTCATTACTTCAGGGTTGTATATCATCTTATCTCATGATAAACCTCTAATCGATACTCTGTAACAAATGATTCATGTATGAAGCTGTTAGCCGCCAGACAGCGGCATTAATGGATGACACAGCTGCATGTCAGACGTCAGCTGACCTGCTGTTTGGCATCAAGACAAGTTCAACTCGCTTTTGATCTACTCTGAGTAATCCATGAGCTGGGTCTGAAATACTGTACGCAAATACACACTATTTTCCAAGGGAATACCGTAAACAAGTGCTGGACACTGCTTTGGCATACATGTCCCACAATGCACTGCAGGCTGACAAAAAACCAGTAAAGAATGAAGCTGTCATTTGAATAACTCTGCAGTTCACACTGTAAAGCGTTATTATTCTTTGAAAATCACCTCATTGCATCACTTAAATCCCATCAGTGTACTGAGATGACTTGCTGGCAGGTTACCATGGTAACACACCACCAACTAGGAAAAAAAAACAAAGATTAGCCTGTTGTTGGGGCAGGATCGCACAAACGGTGCACTCTTGGATACCGCAAATGAAAAATATTATCCAGCCCTCCCCCCCGGCTGTTTGGCTGGACTACGCAGAGTCCCGTCAGTTAAAACCTAATTCTGGGGGTCTTATTGAAGAGGGAAACATTCATAGTGTATTTGAACAAGCCCACATTTCTGAACTTTGCAGCTGCAGCAAAATCGTGTGTAGTGTAATTAAAACTGCTTCAAAATGGCTTCCCTCTGAGAGCCAATTAGAGGGCAAAAAAAAAAGGGGGGAATAAATTTGGATTAATGTTATAACAGGTTGAGAATGTAAATACTGGAGATTTACTGTCCCAACATCTCTCATCTCCAGGCTGGTGCCCATTCAAACAGAAGAATCTGTAATTACAGAGAATTGATTCTCAATACACACTTGATCCCACTAATCATTGTGTTTCATGGCTTGGAGGTCAGTCTGCTGAGCATTTTCAGGCTTTTTTGTGTTACCAGTTTGGGATTTTATGACATCAGTGATGGAGCAGGTGGAACTTAGTCAGACTTCCACAGAAAACTCTTGTTTCACGCTTAATGGTATGGAAACCGATTAGTGCCAGATGGTGTTAGTGAAACACAACTGGTGGAAAGTTGAAGGTCATCCAGCAGTAAACATTTTAGTGAAAAAAAGAGAAAACTTTCCTTTCCAGGACGTCCATAATAGTATTTTCTTTTTTTTTTGTTTTATTCTTTTTATTCTTCAGCTCATGAATCAAATGCTTTTTGGCCAATCGGGATACGTTTCAACAACCACATTAACCTTGGCAATAATAATAAAGGTGGATAAATGTTCACAATGATGGATTACTCATCTCTGGCAAGCTTTAGATCTTTTTTCAAATTGGCCTCAAAATACAATAAAATTAATGAAAACAAATGTATGTCTGGGAGGTAAGACATCAATCTTCAAATTGAGTTTTCCCCATAATGTGACTTTTTTTTCAAACTATTATTGGTAAATGAATCATCGGCATCAACGGTAGTAAGACGCTGAAATAGAAAACAATAGCTAAACTCTTGGATAAGCCTTCATCTATGCTAAAGGAAAACAGGTCAAATCTGACCTGCAGGAAGTTAAAACAGCAGTTTATAGAACATCTGCAGTGAAATGTGACACTTTTTACTTATCAGAATAAAAAAATCTCATTATTTCTTGATGCATGGACAATAGCATCTTCTCATTTATTTATTATAAAGGAAAGATTAATGAATCCCACAGAGGTACTAAATGTCAGCCATGAGAGAAATGCTGTAAAATCATGTGTAAGCATAGGTGCATTCCTTTGAGAATGACTTTAAAACCTATACAACCAACAGGCCCTCTAATGGACATCATGCTGTAGAGAATCTAGGTGACCGTCTTGAATCGAATCATGCATCAGCCTGGGGTGAAGGCAGGCATGTCGGTGCAGCGAGGCGTGTGCCACCCTTTTTCTAAAGTCGGGGGGTCGGAGTGTGTAAGTGCATCGGCCTGAAAAGGAGGGCCTGGATCTACATTCCTCTCTGACCAAAACTAATTCAGAGGCCCCGACTGCTTCGACAATATGGTGGTGTCAAGACAAGGTTAGAAACAAAGGAGGGAAGAGTAGAAACTAAGAGAAGGAGTTTAAAGCAGT
>JAOXYM010000008.1:26713677-26728260 GCA_028567055.1 Leptatherina wallacei
CGGCGCTCTGAGGAAATTCGAGTAAATTGCTGGACGACAGAAGAGAAACTGCAGTATCGATCTCATCACGAAGTATCAATCCGATACCAATACTCACCTTGGTATCGATACTATCGATATTTAGATCGATACGCCCACCCCTACCAAACACTGCTGCTATGATGACTGTAGTGTTGTTTTTGGCAGCTATTTGAGTTTCACTCTTAGTCTTTTTGACGAAAATACATTAGTTTTAGTCACATTTAGTTATTTCAATATGTTTTAGTTCAGTTTTAGTCGACAATGATTCAAAAAGGTTTTAGTCTAGTTTTAGTAGATTAAAAACAGGAGAAAAAAAAACTACGTATCGGTCTTTAAACAATTGAAATTTGCACATTCAACTGTGAAATAAAACATGAAGCTTTACTGGTCCCTGGCTTTTCCTAAAACTATGTGAATTTGTATTAAAAAAAATAAGCCTCACATTAAATAGCCCATGTAAATAACAGAGAAAAAAACGTTTTTTTTTTTCTATTTTTGCAGCTGCAGGTTCTGACCGCTGGCGCTGTTCTAATTCTTGTTTCCCGACGTTCTCAGATCGTGTGGTACGGGTTGCGCTGATGCCACAGCAGCAGGAGACAATAGACAATGCGCTGCCACTTCTAAATAGTTTTAAACTGCAAAGTAATAGTGCAGATGGTCATCATAACAGTATAAATATTCTGGCTTTCATATAAAGTAACTTATGCCATGTTGTCTGGGTGTTCTCTCCATCGCTTCAGACTCATCAACTCGGCCCATTTTTTTAGAAACAAATATTCAGGCTGCGCAAATTGAAGTTCAGATTTAGTTTGTTTCAGTGGCAAACAAGGCTACAGATGCTGTTTTAGTCTCCTTCCTTTTGTAAAGCAATATTTGATTATAATCAATATTATTTCAGCTGTAAATGGGCCGTGCTGGACTTCATTGCTGCTGGTAAATGCTGGAACATTTACCCTCGCCTCCCTCTTAAACGCATTCTGTTTTTCTGTCTGATGGATTTTATTGAAAGTTTGTCCATAGATCATTTCGCCGTTTCCCAACAACAAACAAGCCCTTTTGTTGATGCGGTGCATCAATTCATTAATAAACTCAACTGCGTGTCTCTGTGTGTGTGTGTGTGTGTGTGTGTGTGTGTGTGTGTGTGTGTGTGTGTGTGTGTGTGTGTGTGAGATTGACTGCAGGTGTGTTGTGCAGTGCGCTGCTTGCAGGTGGTGGGCGTGGCCAAACAAGGAGCGGATGCAGCTTTTGATAGATTACAGCACAACAGGCAGAAATCTCAGATTATGGACGTCTAACAGACCACCCACTAACATTTTCGTCTCGTTAACGAAGCTCGTGCTCGTTTCGTCATGTTTTCGTCATTAAAAATAAACGTTTAGTCTCGTTATCATCATGAAAAAAAGGGTTGTCAACGAAATAATCTCATCTTCGTCATCAGTGACGAAAACAACACTGGATGACTGGTTACTTTAGGAAAGATCACATTTCTCCCTGTCGGTCCAGAATACATTTTAGAATATTTACTGCAAGTTTACTATTATCTCCAACTTGTTTTTGTGATCAGTTTAATCATTTTTATTATGTATTTATTTTCTATTTTACTCTTTGTGTTTTATTTGCTCTGTTAAACACTTTGATTTCTATCTGCTTGAAAAGTGCAACATAAATAAATACTGATTGATAAAGACCACAAAATGCCAGTTTTACAATAAAAAGCTCAAAAGTTGCACAATTACTATATAGCCTGAACTCCTTTCCCAACCGTGATGCAGCATCAGTTGCTCATAATTACATATAATGTTGACATGATAACATGTAGGGAAGCGTAGAGCTGTAGACCTTACAACGTTATAACCTGATGGTTTTATACGTGAAACGTATCGCGTTATAGCGTAATAATGTTTATTGTAAGAACATGCCGATGTTGTTGCAACCTAGAAAGATTGGAGCAAAATACATTTTGTGGAAACTTTTCACATCCAGCAGAAACATTTCAGTTTATTTGTCAAGGATTAATTGTTTTACTGTAGTTTATTGTTGTACATATTAGAATTTGGACAGTTGTGAGCAACATGTCACCTGCCTGCGCACACCGAGTGTGCATGAGTGTGTGTTGGTTTTAGGTTAACATTTACCAGTGGTTACACTTATGGCCTAGCTGTCTTCTGAAAACTAAAATTAAACTTGTGCAGGCTTTATGCACCATGATTTTACACCATGATCTCAACCATGAATGGTTTGGGTTAAAATTCTAAAGTTAGAAAAGTAAACTTTGGCCACAGTTCCCATCAGGTGACTCGCTCACCTTCAAATGATAGGAATGCTTCACATCATAAAAAACTGCCTGGAAATACTTCTCCATCTCACAATTTCTAACCTCAAGTATAATGATATTTCAGACTTTTCCAGGCTTCGATATCTTGAACTTAGTGAATTTAAAACCCGCTGCCAGTCAAGTGTATCAGATATGAGGAAGATGTCTGCCCAATTTCAACTTGAAAAAAGGCCAAATGGCTCAAAGTGTTGATTTATTACACCGCTGTGAGAGTGCAAATTCCTTTTTTTCCCTATAATGTCTGAATAAATCCAGCTTAGGTTCCCTTTCCTTTAGTTTCTCCATTTAAACATAAACATGTAGCACTAAACTTCACTCACACACCTTAAAAATGAGTAATTATATTTATTTTGTGGTACAACGGTATCAGATAAACAAGAAGTATCAGCCGAAGCCCGGATTTTCTCTGCAGTTAACGCTCTAATCAACTTTCCTTTGTGCCATTTTCTAACTGATGACAATCAGCTGCTTGTGACAGACACTTAGAAGACAGGTATTCACCCATCACACTCAGCACTGCTCTCATTTCATGGTTGGTGTATGTTAGACTGTTTAAATATGATCAAAACAAAGACATTTTCCTTATTTCCCATAACAAACATCCTGCATGGAGAAAGGGAAAATTACCTTAAA
This sequence comes from Leptatherina wallacei, assembly GCA_028567055.1. Lineage (NCBI taxonomy): Eukaryota > Metazoa > Chordata > Actinopteri > Atheriniformes > Atherinidae > Leptatherina > Leptatherina wallacei. The sequence continues at coordinate 26,716,667 of JAOXYM010000008.1, forward strand.
TGCCCTTTGAGAAATAACAGATAAAACTCCATCAGCGGTCAGATTTTATTTTTCATTCTTTTTTCACAGTAGCACAAAATGATCAATTTGCTGAAATCTACAATCATGTTTTTATCTTTGTTTCTTTTGGGGGTGGGTTACGGCAGGGAGGACTGCAGTGTTTGGAGGGGGGCTGGCTATAAAGCAGCCAATGCAATCTTTTCAAAGTATTCATCACCTGATAAAAGCTGCCAAGGTCAGACCAGTGGGAGATTGCTCGATCGAAAACATTATTTGTGCACCAGGTTGTTTGCCTGGAGAGCACTTTTAAAGGTGCAAAAATGCTTGGAAACAGCAGCTGAGGTAGCTGAAGTGCAATAATGTCTTGTGCATTAAACTTTCTTTAAAAAGCATCTTAGGAGCTGATAGCTTAGTGGCCCAAGGAAAGCGTGGAAGCAGAATTCTCGTTGATTTGTCTATGATGTTTGGTGTCTCATTCTGAACAAAGTGAGATGTTTTCAACAACAAATGAAGTGCTTGCAAAGCTTTTTGCATTTGCAGTGTCCAAAATGACATACCCAAAATAAATGGGGTATATCTTCACAACTACAAAGGCTACCAAGGGGTTATACACATAATCTTGGGCTCAAAGGAAAACAGACATATGAGATTACTGCAGACGTGTCAGAATCAAGATGTGTGTGTTAAAAATATTGTAGGGGTGGATAGTGGTCCAAGAAAAGCGTGAAAGCAGAATACATTGTTTTTCCTGTGATCCTTAGTGTCTCACTCGAAAAGGAAAGAGGGAATAAATTGGCAGTAACGAGAATGTTTTTTTGTGAACGCTATTAAATGCGTTATTGATAATACGCGTGTTCACATGGTTAGTTATTAGGGCTGAATGATTAATCAATTTTAAAATCAAAATTGCAATTTACAATGTTGCAGCAAACCGCATAATTTTCGTGTTGCACTGCGCCTGATCCAGGTTTCAAACCTGCAGTGCCCATGGTTTAACAAATCCACTCCTTCAGTCACGATTCCTGAGGTCTTACTTGTGTGACAATCATTTAATCATCATGTGACAGCTTCTCGCAGAATAACTAAATATTCTGAAAGTCCAGATCTCAGAAAGCGTGTTGACGTTGTTAAAACCTTGGATTCAGGGCGGTGTGAAGCTCAAATGGTTGGGTATCCGCCCCCGTGTGCAGAGGCTACAGCTCCTCAGTGCAGTCGGACCAGGTTCGGGTTTAGCCCTTTGCTGCTTGTCACTCCCGGCTCTCTCTCACCCCCTTTCCTGTCAAACTACTGTCAAATAGAGGCGTATCCTTTAAAAAAAAGAATATTGGTTCCATTCTAAGTCATAATCATCTCAGAAATGATAACAATGACAGTATATTTGGGCTTTTCAGCTGCGTCTCCGCGATGGACATGAAGTCTTCAGCATAACACGAGCGATTCCATCTTCACCACAATGGGAGTGTTTAAAAGAATTGTTTAGCTTTTACTGTTTGTAAATAACTGCTTAATGTGCCTGATCCTTTATCATTTATTACAAAGAAAAGAAAAAGATGTGCCAAATCCAGTGCAATCTCTGCCTTTACAGGCTAGTGTGTGAATTACAATAGCTTCAATGCAGAAGATGGAGGATCTGCACAGACGAGATGCTGGAACCGGCTGATGGCTGGTATTTTTTGCTTCAGAACTGACTTTTCAATTAATCAAAATATCCATTTGCAAGCTGATTAATCGTCTAATCTCTCAAGGGCTAGCATACATTTAATGGACTGTGTCCGACAGATTGTTTATGTGCATATTCCTCTGCAGGTTTGTGTACACGAATATGTACATGCATTCATTTTGCATTTCCACAGGCACCTCTGTGCATGCCGCCTGCGCACACACCCACACCACAGCTGTATAAACAGATCAGTCCACCATCACACATTAGCTCTGTCAGTTGCAGGACTGTAGCGTGCATCAGCCAAGGCTCTGATGTATTCTGCTAACCCCATGGAGGGAGGAAGATATTCTAGGGAGCTTGTTATGGTTGCTGTGGTGGGTGGGGGTAATTACGGCTGAGCCTCCAGGCCCTGACAGAACTCTGAGCCCACCTGTGGAGCACAGTGGCTTGTGTCTCCGAGCCTGCCTGTCAGTGTCCGGTAAGCTCTGCAGACGAGCAACCAGCCTCCCAGCTAACAGAAACCTTCAGCTGCAGATGCCACACAGTGTGTGGTGATGTTCTTTCTACCGGGAGAAGAAGGGATTTGACAAAGGCAGATGTTCAGAGGAAAAAGAACAACATCCACACACAAATAACCACTTATTTTACACCAACATGGGTATTGTGTCAATGCATCCTCTCCATCTTAATAATTCTCTCTCTGCCAGAAAAACACATCCATGTTTCAGACTTTGTTTTTTACGGCTTAAAATCTAATTCCCTGCTTTCCTCTTCTTCCCTAGTAGCTCTAGGGTCGAATGAATGAAGCTCCTTGATATTTACCCCGAGTAATATTCAACACAGAAATCTTCTTGCCAGAATACAGAAGACTGAAACAAACAAATTATAGACATCTGTAATGAATTTTACATTGCAAATTCCGGATGGCACCTTGTTCAGAAAGATCACCCGTTAAATTCCCACTGAGACAACAAACAACTATGGATTTTTTTTCCATATGGACCAGAATTGAAGAATAAACAGAGTCTCAATAGGTTATAGGACAGATAAACATATAGGTCAGCACCATTGAAGAGTTTTGAAACATCATACTAATCTTTTGTTAAAGGTGGAGTAGGAAATGTTTTCCAGGAGCATTTTTTTACTATATTGATTAAAATCCCCTTCACATCCCGATTGCAGCCAATTAATCAAATGCTCCAACACAAAAATAAAACATTTTAGTCTCCTGTGGAATGAACAAGACTGAAAAAAACACCATCCACTCATTTTAACCAGCCATGTCCTATAAGATTGGATGGTGATATGTCCATCAAACTCAACTGCTATTTGTCTATCCGTCCCCCCTCCCTGTGTTCCTCATAGACTTATGGTGTTTGGAGCAATTTTAATATAAAACAGTGTAGAAATATAATTTTAAGCTTCACTAGTTGCAAAACAACAGCAAATATTCTCCCAGGTGATTCGATATGTTAGTTTATCAGAAAGCTGAGCGAAAAGACAGGGAATTTAAGCTGCTACCTGAAGTCAGAGGAAATTAAGGAGATGCATGCAGAAGGGAGTGATCTCTGCAGAGAAGTACACAACACACTTCCACTGAGTCATGAGAAATCATTGCAGGGAAATAGTCTTAGAAATACATTATAATCCCTAGTTCCATTAAAAAAGACAAAAACTGATCAACTCAATATTGTCCCAATGTTGAACCTCTCCCCTACCCCTTGCTACTTGATGATGATGCTGCTGCTTGATGTGCGTCATCCATCATCATGTCTGTATTTAACCTCTCTCCACATGATGTACATGTTTGACACTGTTTAGTTTGCCATAAAACCTCAGAAAGAGGGAGGAAGGGATGGTAGGAGGTCTTAGTCCATCAACTTCCACACAAGACATGACAGGTTTGACATCTGTCCTCCCCGATGTTTTCCATTGCCCTTTCACTCTCATTCAAGACTCTCTGGGTTTTTGGCGCATTTGCTGAAAAAATTTAAAGGATTAATATCGGTCTTGATGACTCTCCCTGAAACAGTGCAATGATTCTTTATTTGCAATAGTTTGGAGAGCCAGGAGTGCACAGACAGGATCATGTTACCTCAGGTACCCAATTTACCAAGATATGCTACAGTCTCTGTGAAGTTTTAACCTCTAGATATTCTCCTTCTACAGCTTATAAATTAAGTTTTGCCAAAACAAATTGAACACAAATATAGCCAACTTTTAATTTCTGTCATATTGAGCACTTCTAAACTCTTGAGTTTCCTGGTTTGCCTTTTTTTTTTTTTTATTGCCCATGCAAATGTTTCTAACATCTAACATTCTAACACAATGACGTTTCGCCCCCATTTCCAGGACTCACATCACCATCTGCATTTTACATCTCAATTATGCTGCTTTCCTATTGGCCAAAATCCCTCTTTGAGCCAGTAATCTATGAGAAGAGGAGCAATGACACTTGGAGGTTAGATTTCAGGCTTTTAACTACTTTTTCAGTGACAATTGTTTTTGTTTATTTCTTTATATTCGTGTGGCTTCAAGGACAGTTTTTTTCTTTTCCAAGGCTGGTAAACTAATCTAAAAACTTTCAGATACTGTTCATAACAACAAGTGATTGGACAAAAACATCAGCTACCTACGTTCCCACTTAGATGCCACTGGCTAATCAGGCGTGAGGCGTTGTTAATGAGACATTTAGAGTATCAGACCATTTGTTCAGTGGTGCATACGGACAACAGTGATATTGTGTGTCGTCCAGTAGAAATTACAGCTGGCTATTTAGGACATTAGAATGAGCCTACGGGCTCATAATACCACGCTTGATGCTGCCGTCGTTACACAACTTCCTTCCACATTTTGTCTGGGAAAAATCAAAGATTCAGCCTGTTGTCTTGTATTAAAATTCTGGGCTTTCATTTACCAACCGTTTCTCTTTTTTTCCTGGATGACCTCAACTGTACCAAACAGCCCATTTAGCACCTGGGGAAAAAAGGGAGTGGGGGAGTGATCATTGTATGCCAGCTGTCTGTTGTGCCATGCTGCTTGCCAGAAAGCCCAGCGGGTGTCCGCCAGCCGCTTTAAAGCAGCAAGATGGTATGCTGAAGTGTAGCTCACAGTCACAAATCAGCGTGTGCTGTATGTGCAGGTAGGCATTATTCAACACAGAGATATTGGATGTCACGGAAAACTGATAGTGGAGAAGATTGTTGTCTAATTCCGCAATGAAAGTCACAATATTCTTTTATTGTTGAAACAATGACCTGATTTATAGTTCCTCCCTGGTAAACGTTTGGTTGGGTTCTAGTTATGGAAAAAAACAATGTCATGGTTTAATGAAACCAGTGTGGGCCGTTGCTTGGAGACAATAGCACTTAATGGTGGTTGTTACCCAAATAAGACATAAAGCGACCTTGAAATACTGGAGATGAAATGTCCATGTGTTACCTCAAGCTATCATAGGTTTGAGTTACACATTTAGAGAATCTTATAAGTGTTCACATTGATTTTTTTTAACAGCATTTTACTGTTTTATGAATAGTTTTTCTTTCAGACTGTCAATGGATATTTTGTGAATCAGTCTTCAAGTACAGCTGCAGACTCTGCAGAGCAGGACCAGGAGAGGCAGCGAGCTATCCAACATGTCACTTCCTCTCATTGGTTAACTGGATAGCCCGTTTTCTTTCACAAACAAGCAGTTGAAACATTTTATTTGCCATTTTTATTTCAGGCAAGTCAGTGAAGTGGTTTATTAGTAAAAGGGTGTAAAATGATCAAGAAAACTATATATAAAAATATTTTTCATAACAAAAGAAATGTGAAAGTTAAAGGATCATCCATAGGTGTTAAAATGGGTCCCTATTTTTTGGAAGCTGAACTATCTCCAGCAACCAGGTAGACCACAGAGTCTGACTGACACCTGGGGTAGATCCCAGCATGCATCTGGCCTTTAGGGCCCCTGTGGTGAGGTCTGATTTCCATATCAAAGACCATTTGGGCACAGGGAGAAAAAGAATAGTCAACACTTCAACAGCCTCTCCTTCCAATATTTCATATGGAGCCATTTGAATATAGCAGAGGATGGAGATGGACGTCAGAGTGAATACACATAAACACACACACATGGAAATGTACACACTAAGGTACACTTTCACACTCACTCCGGCAGAGTGTACGCACAAATGCATGTTATTGTTTTGATTTTCTATTATTTATGTCCTCCTTTTTGATAGGCGCTGCAGGTGGAACAGGACGCCGTGGCAAACAGACAACCCTGATCCTGTATGCATGCATCTCTGCTTCATGAATATTCTCATTCAAATCCAGCTCTCATTGCGGGCACCTGGGCAGGCTGCAAACAACAATACTGTGTCATTACGAGCGATGCTATCACTCTGCTCTCTTCAACCAGAAAAAGCACGGACAGATGATGCATTTTCTGAAAAATCATAATGGCAACTGCTCCTCGAGGTTGAGTGGCTGTGAAGCAAAATGACAAGAGATCCTGCAATATTGTTACACAGATAAACTAAAAAAAAGAAATAAAAAAAATCCAGATTATCTGCAGGAAATGGATTACATGGAAATCCTATTTCATCCATGTGTAGAGGGCAATGTCGGAAAAGTTCATTTTGCAGGATATCTTATGTTTGCCGCATGTAAAGATTAAATAATGTTTGAACAAAGAACTTTAGCTATATTTGAGATTAAAGGCAACTACAGCGATACTCATGGTTCGGACTTGTCAACTAAAGCTGCATGTAGAGAACAAGAAGAGAAAATAAATAAGACTGATGAAGGTGCATTGAGTTTAATTTATTTTTTTTCTTCTCTGGTCATTGTTTATTATCAGAAATAAAAGAAGCATGAAAATAAAGATAGAAATTGAAACAAAAACATAGCACAACTTAGAATTGAATTAAATTGAAATCGAAATAGTGAAGAAATACATTCATATTTATGAAGAAAATAAATAGACATACGAGTTCAAAGTGATGGAACATCACATGAATGAAAATATCCATCCACTATATTTCACTGACAGACATCTATATTTTTCCTGCCTTCTGATGTTCTTAAACTACGTTCACACCGCGGACAAAACTGGTCCAAATCAAAAATTTTTTGTCCGTATGTGAGACTTTTTTGTATTTTATGACAGTCCGATAAACACAAATCTGATTTATCAAATCCGACTCGGTTTTACTTCCATATGTGGCACTAAATTAAATACGTATCTGATTGTTGTCAAAGCCATCTCAGTCTGAACGGTTATGTCACATTTAATCTGACCTTTACGCAACTGAATTGAAACAGACATCACAATACTGTGCATGCAAGTCACTTCAGGGCTATAGTCTCTTCACGCTGAAGCCGGATGGAGGTCACAATAAAATATGTGAACGAACATGCAAAAAGAAAAAAAAAAGTGAACACAGTCTTAGAGTCAGTCATGCAACACTATAAGCCTCATTGTATTTTCTTTCTGAAGAACAGAACTGCTAGAAACGATAAGTCCCATGTCTAAATAAATTGTCAGGCTCTTCAGTATTTATATCTAAAAATGACCAGATTCCACCTCTATGACAAAGTTCACGCACTTTTTTCTCAATGTTCTCTCAAAATGTTTCTACCTCCACCTGCAGCAAGCAGCAGCCAGAGCACACCGTTCGGAGAATCAGAAACTTTCCTGACCGAGAAGCTCAAACTTAAAGCTTTTCTACACTGAGCCACAAAAACCTATAAGATTAAGCATATTAACACAGTATAGATCACAGTATGCAGATGTAGTCTATGTAACTTGTTTTAGCTGTTTTAGTTACTAAAAATTTGTTTTTTATGCCTCTAAGCCTCCGATTCTGCAAATGGAGAAAAGTCTGATCCCTATAGGAGGAGCTGTGAAACTTTGAAAATTGTTTTATATTTATGAAAAAAGATCTGAGCTAGATTTAAGGCCTGTCAGGTCATAATAATTTGTTATTTTTACAGACATATCTTTGTACTTTTGTAATGGTTTGAGATAAGTAAAAGTGTGTTGGTCAATATTCTGGCAGTAAATCTAAGCAACAAGTCCACCAACCCATGCAAACATACTGGTTCTATAGAACTTAGAGAGTCCTGTCAATTGGCACTCCTACAGGTAGAAGATGATATATTATTTTTGCACCCTAAAACTCTTACCTTGCGTTCACACCGGGCACGAATTAAATTATTTGCGTGTTTAAATTACATGCTAAGTCAATGTACAGACGCGAATTGTCGCCCGTTTACTTGGGGCGGCGCGTTTGAGGCGAATTTGCAGCGCGAAAAGCCCGAAGCGAGCGTCTTATTCGCGCGAATCAAGTGTTTTTTCCGCTAGAATCAAAAGTTTTATGCATGTTCGCTCAAGATGAAAAAATTTAACTCAAGTGTATTAAACACGCAAACAATACGAACCCGTCATTCACAATGAAGGTAAAATTAATAGTGGCAGATTGTAGATATCCGCTACATAAATAAATTAAAGTTGCTGGTTCACAAAGAGTCATGGATAATGTCAAAATCATTCATTGTGTCTGTGCTCAGGCCAGTGTAGTACTACAGTTGGTCACTAGATGACTCATCTAGTGATTTTAGCAACAGCTGATGGGCCGACAAAAACCCGCTGAGTGTTGTTTTAAATAAAAAGATGCTTTGTCAGTTACTTGTTGCATTTAATCGACTTGTCAGATCTTGAAAGGTGGAAGTGAGGAGACTGGCGGACTGGAAATGGAGCTACATTAGCTAGCTCTAGTTGTCAAGTCGGAGCTAGTGACCTACTTACCGAAGACAGATGGACAGGCACTCTGCTGCTGAAATAGATCGCCTGAAGTTTGTATTCTGGAGGGATATGCAGGCTGATCCTCCCCATCAGATCATCAAACTGGATCGGATGAATGAATTTCCCTGAAAGCGGCCGTCATCCAGACATAACTCCTGGATTAGATGATGAAATTCACCGAGCTTTCAGCGCCTCTGCAGTATCTGGAGGACCCAAACACTCCAACGTCTTCGGTTTTCCTACTTCCAAAGCAGGTAAAAGGCCGCAACTCTGACAAATAACTCAAAATAACCAGACTGCCATGTTCGTTGTTGATGGAAGTGACTGACTCTAAAACAAACAACCTTCACACTCGAGAAAGTTCAACTTGCTATACGAATGAAGTTTTTTATTCACGCAAATAAAATGCTCCATTCGCGTGAGTAAAACACTCAAATCAAGCGAGTAAACATCCAGTATCTGGGCGTTGAAATGTAGGCACGTACGCAAATGGAAGCTCCTGGTGTGAACGCAGGGTAACAAGCATTTCCAATGGATAAAAAAAAGCACATGAAAAAAAAAAGGCACGATTAAAGTCATTTCTATTTCTTGAAGTCATAAATCTTCATAAGGTAGCTGGATGACAGGGAAGAGGAGAGTTATGAACATGAGGGCATCTACACTTTCCTTTAATCTTTCATTCAGAATTTCTTTGATTTTAACCATAAAAACTACTTCATTAAGTTCAAAAATCAAAACTATCTGGTTAAGTTGAACTCGTGTTGCATCAGTCTTGAATATTGATTTAGGTCACAACCTGCTTGAACAAACTATCATGCCGGGATTTTTGCTGCGGTAAAGCCCCTAGGAAAGATATCTACACTTTATGTCAATGTTATAGCTCTTCTTTAGATGCATGGAAACTAAAACTGCTAAATTATGGTTTGGTAGCTTCAAAAATAGCTCTGGAATATCCAGGTTGAAGCCAAAACAATAATAATATTAATGTATGTCTTCTAACTGGCAAGCATAAACAAGAAAGGGTAATGAATGTTGAGAAGAAAAAAAAAGTATTTAATTCACAACTCTTCTGCTCAGATTTTTAACACTTGAATCAACCTGAAGCAAGTAGCATGTCTGCTTTTTGTACAATGAGTGCCTGCCTGTCTGTGTTCTTGAGTAGTAATTAGGCGGTGTTAAGTGGAGACAGAAAAGAGCCATGAAGTTTCTTTGCTTTGTTTTGTTTCATTAGTCTCCCCCCCCCCCCTCTCTGCCTGCCTCTATTTATGAAATTGCTCTTTCAGACAGAGTAGAAGTGCCTTGATTTGGGGTGGAGGGGATTAGTGCCACTCCAGGACAATTATAATCTGGTTGCTGCCTTGGCAACCTTATCTCCCACCTCCCTCGTAAAAATCGCACAGTCCCTTAATTGGACACAAGTCTCAGTGTGGAAGCATTGGCGCCAAGTTCTGCGTGGGCTCGGTGATTCAATGATTTTCAATCCTGAATCCACGTGAGGTAATGGTGGTCTGAATGGAGGATAATGGAGAGGACATAATGTCACTTAACAAGCAGGGACATACAGTGTGAAGCTTTAAGAAAAACTTCAATGAAAGTTTGGGAGTTTTAATGAAAGCTTATTTGCCTGACGGAACCATAAGAACTTGTTTATGTCAGGAACGAGCTCAGTCACCATTTGATGCCTTTTTGAATGATACTCAGTTAGCATACAAGCTAATATCCTGTTACTCATCTTAGTGGTCCAGACTGTAGCATCATATCACTTTCCTCCAGTTACAGAAAGATGATTTCAAATTCAATTGCTGTAACAATTGCGTTGGTATAGGGGCATAATCTAAAATGATATAACATTGCATATCATTGGCAATAATAAACAAATTTGTCTTTTTTTTCTCACTTTAGCTACAAGGCTTGTTGAAAGGCAGGTTGCTAAGTATTTACAGTTAAATACTGCATCTATGCTACTTAACCTTGTGCTAACCGTACTGTGCTAACTACTGAAACTGCCAACACTTATAAAAAGGTTAAGGGCAACTTGAGAGTGCACACTGTGAATAAAACGTATTCATAACTTGACAGTTTAAGTTGTGTATGAGTCAGCGTCCATTAAAGTTAGGGATGTTTTAAGCTAGCCTTGTGAAGGCTTCTTATGTTAATTTAGCTATTCTAATATGTTATCATAAACTTAACTTATTGGCCCCAATATAAGTTTCAAACTACATTTTATTCAAATTTTGAGTGAGACCACAAGAATTTTGCTTTGTTTTGTAGTTATGCTGTACCGTTTTTTCATCGTTTGTTTTTAACCCTAGAACACTAAGGGTGGCTGAATTTCACACATGCTACATTGGTTTTGAGTGGCTAGAGTACACAACATTAGTGTTCTAGGGTTAACCAGACATTTACAGTAGCTTGGGGAACATTTTTAAACCAAAGCCAGAGGGTTCTTTGTTAACCAATTCTACTGAATTTGATATCATAACCCCTACATTTTAAGAACAACAGCCTCTTATTGGTCCTGAACTTGCGAACACAGTCTTTGAATGGTACACAGACTCAGCACATAATCATCTTCAATGGCTTGTTGAAAGCAATAACATCAACGCAAAGGGGTTGCCAGATTAAATATCAAACTACCTTTCACATTCAGTCAAATTCTGTAGCATTAAATGTTGATATATCTACAACACCAATATCACACCCCTAGAACAAATGCTCTGTTGGTGCACAGGCAAAGTCTGAATAAAGAGGTAGGAGGGTCGGTGGTGGATTAGAAAGCAAAACTTTAATCATCAAGCCCTGTGTTTCACTCCAAGACCACCATCTTTTTTTCATTCTCACTTGCTGTTTGTTGCACTCAGACACCCAACTTTTAGATAAGAAGGTGAAACATTAGTTTATAATGCCACGCTGGTAAGAGCTGAAAAACGAGAATGTCGAAAAAGCTGAACGCAGGTGGCGGAAAACAAAGTTGCAGGTTCACTATGAGATCTATAAAGAGAGACTGAGGATTTATAACCTGGAGCTGAGAAATGCAAGACAATCATTCTTTTCTGACATAATTGCTAAGAACCGCAATAATGCTCGAGCCCTGTTCATTACTGTTGACAGGTTAACTAATCCTCCTGTGTCAGTAAC
>JAOXYM010000008.1:26729135-26756593 GCA_028567055.1 Leptatherina wallacei
CCCCGCTGTAATGTGTCTAATGTTTGTATGTAAAGCACCTTGAATTGTCATGTACATGAAATGTGCTATACAAATAATCTTGCCTTGCCTTGAAAGGAGAAGACTTGGGTCATGATTTCTTATTGAAAAATTACAGCACAAATCAGTTGAAATGTGATGTAAATTAACATCTTGAATAAATAAGGCTAATCTTGCTATAGGTAGTGTTTGTCATTGAAAAGGTTTTGCACCAAAAAACATCAACAACTTACTCCTGCATCCTTTTCCTCAACTGAAAGGCAGAAATTTCCAACGTATGACATGTGAAAAGAATTTAAACAGGGATAAGAAAGAGAAGAATTGCTGCTTCAATTTCTTAAGAACAATATATGCAGGGAATTTGAAGGAGCAGTCACGAATCATGAATGACCCACAGTGAACAGCAGGGGTTGTGCTGACTCACTCAGAAAATACTGAACCAGACACGAGGACTGCTCAAACATCACACAATGGCTGATTACTGAAACTCTAATGCTGCATAATTTTCAAAGGGCTTCATCATTATCCATATCATATAAAAAAAAAGAAGAGTACTTATTTTCTGTAGAGTAAAAACTTCAAAAGCTTGCTTCAACTTTGGTTGACAACTGGATGGAAACAAAGCTGGTGAATAGAGGCGACTCAACAAAACAACAACAACCTTCCCGCAGGTGCTCGTATACAAAGTTGATTGGTGTTAACTTTTGTGTTTCGGTGCAGCTCGGAGTCTGGGAATAGATTCTATTGTAAGTGTGATCACGCCAGTCTCAAAAGAATCCATCTTTTGTCAAAAAGTAATGTGACAAAAGATTAAATGGTTTGTAATTAAACTGTGCAGCTAGTGGACGGTTATAACAGCTGAGTGTGATATAATCTGTTTTTTTGCAATTACATCTAGCATTTAGAAATGTCAGTTTTGAAAGGTTGGGTTCAGAAACTTGTTCAATACAGTTAAGAGTTAAAAAAAAACTAAGACTTTCACATCAACCAAAATCGGTGCTCCATCATGGGAACTCATTGGCCAAATGTTTATCTCTGATCATGGCTACAACTGTCATGATCTGAGGCTTCTACTTCCTGTTTAATATTGCTATTGATCAAATGTAGCTAAACTGCCACAACTACAAAGGGCCATGTTATCAACCAAACAATAGAATATCCCTCTGAGACTAACACGAGACAGTGATGCAGCCTGCTCAGCCTTCTGCGCTCTGTTTACCTGTGTGCAACCAGAACCCGTCCAAACATATGGCTTTATTCTAAACAACCATAAAATAAACAAAAGTTTTCTGGAAAGCTTAAAACTGTTCATTAAAACTTGAATTTCGCAGCATTTGAAGAAACGCTAACATTGGTAGGCAAGATCTTTAGCGGTTTATCTTTATTCATTCATTTTCTGTAAACCACATGTGGGTCATGTGGTTTACATGTATAAAAGTCACATGAGGCCGGGAATGAAGCTGTGATGTCTGTTGATATCTCTTTTCTGTCCTCTCTACCCCAACCGGTCGAGGCAGATCGCCGCCCTCCCTGAGCCGGGTTCTGCCGCAGGTTTGTCCTTCCTGTTGAAAGGGAGTTTTTCCTTTCCACTGTCGCCCCTAGCATGCTCAGGATGGGGGATTCGATCGAAGTCAAGATTTGATGCAATATGTTGGTTTCCTTAGCTAGGCTATTTGTAATAAATTGGCTTGTATGAATACTGATTGATGACAACAGATTGGCTCAAACTGATTGTCTGTGAAGTGCACTGAGATAACATTGTCGTAAATTGGCGCTATACAAATAAAGCTGAATTGAATTGAATGAATTTCACATGTGGCCACATGTCCAAGCCATGCAGTTTTGGAAAGTTTTCATTTGATAGATATCAGATGTGGTTTACATGTGATTCGCATGTAGTTTAGATGAGGTGTACATGTATGGAATGTATGGAAACTCCATCTGGTTTTTCTGTGTGGGCTATCCTGAAACAATGCATCAAACAACATTCAAAGTGGATTCAGGTCACAATGGGTTCAACATAACCAGCCAAAACCTCTTGTGCATCTTGAGATTAAAATAAAACAGTAATTTCAGCAGTGAGTTCACTTTAAATTCTGACATTGGCTTTAATAAAATATATTTAGTGGATATAACTTAATTCTAATCAAGTTTTTAACACTTGTCTTAAATAAGTCCTATGCCCTCGATTCAAAAGGTTAAATTAATATAAGCGGAAGCATTGTAAACAAGATGAGTATGTAAGAATGGTGATGACTGGGGGTCAGGGTACAATGTTGACTACTTCTATTTAAAGACAACATTAATTTAGCAAAGACCACGCCCACACCCAGTTCCAGCTGAAAAGCAAGTGAAAAAATAAATGTTTTTCAATTAATCTAATGAAAGTGAACTTCAAACTTTGTAAAATCTAACAAGTTGATTTTAACCAATGACTCAAGCTGTAAAACTGTTATATTAGCTATTCTGTAATGCCTTACTATCCAACATCTAAACTTAGAAAACTGGCTGTTTGAGCTTTTATCAACAGATCCCCTACAAGGTCTGTTAATAACTTGCGTCATGTATAAGTTCTTTTTTTAAAAACCATTTTGATAGCAATGAAAATGATACTGTTAGACCACAGAGTTTTAGAAAACTAACACGCACCCTGCTTGTAACTCCTACTTATTTAACACACATATCCTGCTGAATTTTAAAGTGCATGAACTTTTTAAACCCCACATAAATGAATAATCAATTTTACTTTGACTTGCTTGTCTTCCTAGGTTTTATAGTATTTTATTTACCCTTTTATTTTTCACCTTTAACAATAAATGTTCACATCCTCTCTCAAACACTGACAGTGGAAAAATGATAATTTGTGCCTCCACCTGCCAAATAAAGCCAACACTCAAACCTTCAGGCTTGTTCAAATCACGCTTGCACATCTTTGACTCACCAAACCAGCTGCTCTGCACTGCTGGGAAACCAACTTTTCATTTGTGTTATTTTCAACCTGTCATGGTGATGAAGTATGCTAATATTCACATTTTACAGTGTGTGATAAAACCATAATAAACACCGTATGGAGGATGATGGATGTCTTGTTGCAGGCTGGTATATGCTAGCGAGATGGAGGGATTTTCTATACTTCCCTCCCCCTTCCTCCCTTCTAAAACATAGGTTCGATTGGTCATAATTGTCTCCTGTTTGCAGCTCGGTATTGATCCCTTCGACAGACCCTCCATTCCACCCCTGTCCTCCTCCAGCCTTCCAACTTTTCTCCCTTTCATTTTCTCTTACGACCCTCCTCCCACCTTTTCCAGCTGTTTCTCTCAGGCCTTACTCCTGCCTCTTTGATGAGCACGGTAAATGGCACGCTGTCATCGGTACAGACTAACTCTTGAATCGATCGACGAGTGCAGATGCCTAACAGTCCATTTACTGCTGAGATAGTGGAGTTTATCAATGCTAAGAGATGACAGAAGGAGACGAGCAGCAGACAAAAGGGAATGTCGAGGTGCTGCTTTACTCTTTTCCTTTCTTGTTAATTATTTATTTAAATGCAATTATAAATGATTTCCTGTATAAAGTTACGGAAAAATACAAGAAGCAAAAAAAAAGGGAGTAAAAGAAGTTAAAGAAAATTTGACATTCATCCATTCAGGGTCGGGTTGCGGGGGCAGAAGCTAAACCAAAGAAGCCCAGACAACCCCGTCCTTAGCTACTTCTTCCAGCTCATCCGAGGGAATCTCAAGGCAATCCAAGGCCAGCCAAGAGACCTGGTCCCTTCAGCGAGCCCTGGATCTTCCCCAGGACCTCCTCCCAGTGGGTCATGCAGAACACCTCACCAGAAGGGCGTCCATGAGGCATCCTAGCCAGATGCCTGAACCACCTCATCTGCTCGATATGGAGGAGCAGCGGCTCTATTCCAAGACCTTTCAGAATGTTCAAACTTCTTACTCTAACTTCAGGAGAGAGCCCAGCAAACCTCTGGAGGAAACTTATTTCGGCCGCTTGTATCGGCAAAGTTCAGATCAGCTCCTTTTCACCACAACACCACGACGGACAGACAGATACGCATATGTCTGTCGATCTTCCACTCCATTCTTCTCACACTCATGAACAAGACAACAAGATACTTAATTTCATCCTCAACCCAGACAGGACGCTCCACCCTTTTCTGGCTGAAGACAATAGTATCAGATTTGGAAGTGCTGATCATGTGATCTGCAACATCAGCAGGATTTCTAATGTTCTTTTGCAGCTACTTTGATGGCTGGCAGGGTTATCATTAAGCAAATCTTCACTCATCCCAAAGTATCAACAAAATGAATCTAAAAAATAATTTAGCTCTCCTAATAGACTGGTGGATCCTCTTAAGTTCTCTTGTCTTTGTAAAATTCTGTGAACATACATCCTTCTGGTTTCCTTTTTCTGTGCAACATCCCTTTTTCAAGGAGATCCCAAAAATCTGTTCTGGTGCCTGGTTGCAGCTGGATTGTGGCCGGTGTCATTTATAAAATGTTATCTCTCAGCAGCATCAGCAGAGTGTTTCGATTTTACAAGAATAGCCCTTTATATGTATATTTTCGGTCACGCATGATTCAACCGTTGCAGCAACAGTTTGTGTTTTGGGTCTTTCTTTGCAAATTAGCACGATGAAATATGACTCAACACTTTCCAGTAGCAGATATTTCAGTCCAATGCTGGGCTTCAAAAAATAATTTGGCCCTTCAGTGTAGTTTAAGTTTGACTCTTTAAGATTTCTGTCATCATTTCTGGTTTAGACGGAAAATGTCAAAAGTCAAAGTCATGTACTCACATCTGCGACTCCGGCCTCCAGGATGCTGACCTTGGCTTCCTTTTCCAGATCTTCCTTCTGCTTTACTGGGATAAAAAAAAAAAAAAAAAAAAAACACACAATCATTAATCAATTTTTTTTCTAGTTTTTATTGCAAGCAGTGAAAAACAAACCTTTAAACTTTTTGTTTGACTGATTCACAATAAAAATGATGCATCCTCTTTCTAGCTGATCATTGACAGAAGACCAAGAAGAAAACAGAACCACAAAGTCACTAATCCAAATGCCCAGGAAGATCAGTTTGGTTCAAACTTTCAGATTAACGTCCTGAAACTGGCAAATGAAGCTTGGAACTGTTCATTAGTCCAACAAGGTTGACAATTTTGTTTTAGCAGTATCTATTGTTTTTTTTTGTTTTTTGTTTTTTTTTATTTCTATTTTTGAAAAAAAGGAAAATTGGAAGAAAAAATTTCTTGTGGATTCATTTCTTGTGCAGCTCCAAGGAGGTAGAATAGGTGTTGACGGTCATGAATGGTCATCGCTGCTGAGTGGAAGAACCTTAAGTGAAAATTCAATGGGAACGATTGAATTTTATTGATGATTTTCTAATCTTGTGTTTGTAATTGTACCTCCCCGCAGCAATCATTTCAACTAAAGCAATTCCTACTTATGCTTAAACTTGTATTTTAGCAGGCAGATGCTACGGGAGATGAGGTTATCCAAATGATCGTGTGTGCAGAGATTTGCAAAATTAAGCCAACAGCAGCTCCACCAACGTAGATCCAAATGAGCCGTTACTGCTGAACATCTTCACTTTATGAAATATAATTTCTTAACCTGCCCTGTCACCAGCAAATATTAATATGCATTTCCACACAAATAAAATTAAAGCTTGCATACGACTCTTTCATCCCTATCTATGCAAAGGGAAACAAATGGAGAGCCTCAATTGAAATTCAGAGCAGCATACATATTAAAGCCAGAACAAAATGTTATGGAACAAAAAAAAAAAAGCATACATAATTACATTCACTTTGCTTTGCATCTGAATACAGCGGTGTGGTGACAGAGAGCGAATCTCCTTTGTTGACACACCAGGCAGATGAAGGATATGCAAATAGCAAGTCTTGACTCTGTCATAGTCTACCAAGAGCTTTTATAATTAGTCTTTCAATCTGTCAGAGCATAATTTACTGGTCACTTTATGCAATGTGTTGTGAAACCATAGATCCTGACCTTAAGCGGCATTGTCTAAATGAGTGGGTCTTTGTGTTGCAGAAACCCACATAATTCACTGATGGGCACAGTATTCTCTGTTAGCACTCATAACTGTCTATTACATAAAAATAACACCACTTATGGTGCTCTATTGCTTGTTAAGTGTGTGCATGTTTAAGTTACTGTGTGCATTATATTCTAGGGACCCATTTAGGATGAAAAATGTACTGTAGGTTCCCTATACGGTAATAAAAGTGCAGCAATGTGCTGGAGCGATGGTTGACAGCATCTCAACGGCAGACAAAGACATATGAACACCTTGTCTGCGGTATCCAAGAGGGCCGACATGTCTTAATAGGGCTGTCAGCGGGCAGCGTTTGCAGACTCCCGTCAGCGAGAAATAGAAGTTGAAGCAGCTGAATTGGTTTGTCAGCTTCAACTGTTCCTCTGTTCGCTGAGGAGCACCTGAATAGACTTCTGATAGAGATGTCGGTTGCTTCTTGTTTAAATTTTTCAAAGTCATCCGCAGCCTCTCGTGTGACTTGTGTAACTTGTCAAAGGTGAGATGCTTGTTGTAGCATGGTAAGATGGGAGAAGTGCAACCAGCCCCGACAGTTCAGCAGCTGCAAGTGATGAACTGTTGGTTTGCTCTTGGAGGCCACATGAATTATTAACTGACTTTTAGTAACGGGAAATATGACTTCTCAGCTGTAGCTAGGGGGCAAACTGGGACAAACAATCCTCCATGGCATTTTGCCCCATATATGATATCTCAACCAGATTCAACAAAAGGATTGAATGCATAATTATGTTAAAGGAAAAACAATCTCCAGTCAGGGGTCAATTTTACAGAGTTTTATTTCTGTATATTGTCCATGAACAGCTACACAGAAGTTCCCTCCAACACATTTTGGCCCAAAAGTATCCAACTATCAGCCCATAACCACAAATAGGCTAATAAAGAGAATCATAAAGCTGCTGACTCGCTGTTAATGTTGATGAATGAAGGCTAAAAACATCACATTCTCACTTCCAATGACATGGTTTAGTTCAGGAAGACATAAAAAACTAAATCTAAGATGCTTTTCTAACCAGTGAACACAACCAGCTGTTTTCCTGCCTGGAAACAATGACATCAACTAATTTCATAAAGGAATGAGACAAACTAACATATCAATAAAACAGCTGTTTTATCGATGTGTTATCATAACTTCATAACTGTTTTCTTGTTGGGTAGTGTTCATTACAGTCTCAGGCTGCGGGTTAAAGGTGGGCTACATGGCAGAACAGCATAAACACTGTAGCACATGGAGCTTTCTGACCACTTACGTCACACATCTGTTCCTCCCCCAAATACAAGGGTGGGTAGGAACCCAAAATCAACCTGACAATGTAGCATAACAGTAACTGAAATATCATGTAATACATCAAATTAAAGTGCTAAAAATAATAAATAATAATCAAAGCATCTGTATTATAATATTGCAGAAAAATAAACATGTTCACTACATAAATCTAAATAAACCAAAAATGTGGGCAATAACTAAGGTTACAACAGCTAGCAACAGTCTCGCATGGCTCAGACTTACTGGGTTCAATGGGTCAGACTTACTGGGTTCAATGGGTCTCTTTACTCAGAACAGAATGTGAAAGCAGTGCAGCTTCTACCATCATCATCTTAATCATCATCATCATCATCATCATCCACAGCGGTTTTGGACATTTGACATTGTCTCCGTTTTCTCTCCTTGGTTCTGAAAGGTAGCTGCATCCACTGGCACAGAACCAAAATTGGTTTAAATGATCTGATTGGTTCAGCCTGGTGTCAGGAGAAGTACCAATGAGCTGCAGATCAACATGTTTCATGGGCCGGTAGTGAAGAAAGTTTTGTTCCAACAAGTTGGAAGAATGAGTTACCACAGCAAAAGAGGGGAGGTGTTTGACGATCTATGGCTTTATTGACCAGTCAGGCCAATAAATAAACTGTGTTAGCCCACTTCGGCTCTCCAGGAAAATGCCTGGTGTGACCGATGACCAGTCCATCCCTTGCTGTAGCTACATGACTCCACTTCAGTACAATGTGAAGTAGCTACGGTATGAAATTAAATTAAATGAATACTACTTTATTTATCCCAGAGGGGAAATTTGTTGTTGAAATTTGTATGAATTTGTTGAAATGAAATTTGAAATTAACACCACCATACAGAAAACAAAGCTATCCAACTGGACCGCAAACAACACACTACGCAAATATAAAAAAGACTATCTGAAAACTTATGCATGACTTCCAACATCATTACATACATACATTTTCATTATTTGGAACTGTAACATGCTAAAAATGTCTAAAATTGTTATATATTCAAGGTTTCAAAAACTATGCGTATATTTTCCTTTACCAGCCATAACATGTTTATGTTTTGTTAATTAAAAATGCCTTGAATGTTGCATTACAGGACAATTACATTATCAAAAACACTTATGAAGAGATAGGTTGGGTCTGTGGTGGTGTTAAATCACACACTGTCCAAAATTTGAGCCCAAAGGCACAAACGTTAGGCTTAATTAATGGTGACATCCAGGTTTTGATCATGTAACTTTAATACTTTACTATAAAGTAACAGCTCAACTTAAGAATTATGTCACAATTTGTGCATCTTTGCTGTAACATTAAAATATTTTTGTAAGATTAGGCTCACCCTTTGCTTTGTCCTTGTTAAGGACTTCAACTCTAGATGATTACATTTAAATTAAAAGTGTATCCATCTGACTTTTTGCAGATAACCAGAGGAGAAAGATGTTTTTCACTGCATCTAATTTTATCCATAGCTGAATCTAATGCTTGCTTTAGTGTCCAGGAATACCAAACATGAACACAGTAAAAACACAAAGAGAATGGCTATTGTGCCACTGGCATAGGGGAAAAAATTGTTTAAGGAAAATGGGTTAACTTTGTTGCCTTTTATGGCTGCATAAAGGGCCAACATATATAGTATTTCACCTTTAAACCTTTATACTACATCTACTTCAGTTTATGCTTCAAGAGGTGTTTAAAGGAAATGACATTGTGCTAGCTGAAAAGTGGCAATGCAACCATTTTCTTTCCCAGAGATCTTATTTTGATCAGAAAAGGTCCATTTTGGGGAAGATAAGGAGGTTGGGGAGTGTGTTTTGCAACCTCTGGACTCCACAGTAAATTATATATCACATATCCTACATGTCAGACATGAAATCTGCTTTTTTTAAACTCAACCTGATACTGTTAGTGTCTTCTTTCTGAGGATTATGTCACTTCTGACTACTATTGCAGCAACCATCCATTTCCTGAGAATGATTTTTAAACAAGTTTTAATATAACACAGGCAACGATGGCAATCAGCAGGAAAATTTGGATCAAACTCAGTGAAATGAAAGACTTTGCTGCCGAAAGAGCATATGGTAATTGGTGAGGCAAAAGCTATTTGAGTTGCATGTGCAGGAAGGCCTAATTGAGCAGCTCTTGCTCACACACACACTGGGTGGCACACCTACATGCATACACATTTAATTCCTGACATGGAATCATAGTAAACAGACATACGCAGACACAAACAAACACGAAACAGCTCAACGGGATTTTCGATGGGAGGAAGTCAGAAGACTCTGCAGCAAAACGATCGCCTGTCTGGCTTCCTGGAGCGACTTGCATCGCGGCCAGCAAACGTGACTACATCACAAGCGCCAAGCTATTCCTAATTAGCCAACAAGTTTTTGGACCTCCCAATACTGCAGCACTGTGGCCTCTCTAAAATGTAGCCAGGAGCTATCCGGACCATCCACTCGTCTCCTCTCCTGCAGACTGCAAATGAGTCCAAGTCGAATGAGAGCACAGCTCGTGAACAGGCAAGCTGAGGTGCCTCATTTGTACCCCGGCAAGCTTTCTCTCCCAAACACAAATTGGATCCATTTTTAAGAGGCTGCAATGGCCCAGGTGTCGTGATCAGACCAACTGGCGACTTTTCTTTCAGCCTGACAGCCAGCACACTGTGAAAATAAGCTGTAATGTGACAAAATGGGAATGAAACAGCGATGGACTGCAGGCTGAGAGCAAGCTGAAGGGAAATGATCTATACTCAGATTATTATTCTTTTTTTTTTTTTCCTTTTCAAGAATATTCCATCTTCCGTCATAACTTCTAGATACATTTGGACTGCAGGGAAAAATTGGGCCTGAAGGAAGAAACATGGAGCAAATCTCATTTCTACAACAGGGTCCCTTTATTTCCCCTCCGAAACACACGCAGGCGCTTCATTTGTCACCGCTGCCGCCCCCATCCTGAATTTTGCTTTATGTTAACTCAATGTATCTAAGGCGCCTAGAGGGAAGCACAGCGAGTGCAGGGGATTCAGAAATGCTCCATTTTTCACCGCTGACAAAAGGAAAAAAGGCCCTAGCTGGCTCTGCAAGTCTTGGACCAACAGAATAGATGCTTTTGCAGCACAGAGGGGTCGTTATTTGAACCACTAACCACCCAACCTCTATACCTCTCACTCTCACATTTCAGAAGTCATATAATGAGAAGAAAACAACAGCCATCTTTCAACAGCAAAAGGCGCCAAGAGCAGTACAGCGGCATCACTGCAGCGACACGAGACAGCGATGTAATCACATTAGTCGATCAGAAGAGCAAATTAAAATATATTGCTGGCTGTTTTTTCCGTCCCCTTGTAAGATCTGGTCTGATGCTTCTAACCGTCACTAAATCACTTTCACAAAATAAGAACAGAGAGGAAAAATACTGCAGCAACACCAACTGAGATTTTAAAGCCTGTATGACAAAGAAATTAATTTTTGTTTATATCCATTTTGTACAAAAGAAAAACAATTACATATGACAGAGTAAACTTACTCACATGGTGGAATAATACACCTGCAGTATATTTAGTTTCATAAGATAGATAGCCAGTAAAATGCCCAACATACTCATTCATTTCATGAGGTGGTGTTCATATTCATCAGCTTATTAATTCATGCATTCACAGTAATGATCCTCAGTTTTTTTTTTTGGGGGGGGGTTATTAGCTATCCTTCTTTCTACAAGTACAACTTTATTAGGCACACCCAATCAATTGATTTTTTTCAACACAAATAGCTGATCAGTTAATGGCAGCAGGTTCAGTGGATGTAGTCATGTAGACATGGTGAAGATGACTTGCTGAAGCATCAGAATGAGGAAGAAAGGGGATTTAAGTGGCTTTGAACGTGGCATGGTTGTCAGTCTGAGTATTTACAGGGGATTTTCACACACAACCATCTCTAGGGTTTACAGAGAATGTTCTGAAGAGGAGAAAATATCCAATGAGTAGCAGTTGTCTGGACCAAAATGTTGATGTCAGAGGTTAGAGGAGAATGGGCAGACTGGTTGGAAAAGATAGAAACTTAAATAAGCAGAACCTTGAAGCAGATGGGCTACAGCAGCAGAAGGCCACACCAGGTTCCACTCCTGAACAGAAAATTGAGGCTACAATTTACACAGACTCACCAAAACAGGACAAAAGAAGATGGGAAAATGTGGCCTGGTCTGATGAGTCTCCATTTCAGCTGCAACACTGAGATCGTAGGGTCAAAATTTAGCGTAAACAACGTGGCAGCATGGATCCATCCTGCCTTGGATCAAAGGGTCAGGCTGGTGGCAGTGGTGTCATGGCACACTTTGAGCCCCTTAGTCCCAACATGGCATGGTTCAACCAGCACAGACTACCTGAGTATTGTTTCTGACCATGTCCATCCCTTTATTACCAAAGTGTAGCATCTTCTGATGGCTACTTGCTAAAACAGGGGTACAACCTAGTACTAGAAAGATCTACCTCATAAACTGGCCCATTGTGATCATCTGATGCAAACTTTGGCATTTTAAATGAATAATCAGATACCCAGATATGGAATGTTTTTTCTTGCCAGTGTTTATTAAGCCAGATCATTTTTTTGAATTTGTTAACCCAAAACATCTACAGAGTAAATTTATAGCGTGATTGAGTGCTTTTGATCCATTATCAACATAAAGAAATCCAGATTTTTGTTCATATGAAAATAATATTGCTTTAATTCCCTGTCAGAATTTGACCGGATTTTGCTTTTTTTGTGTAAAAAATGACCCTATGTCTACAAAGAAGATTTGATATGAACTAATCTGTTGGGATGTAACCTATTCAGGGTTATTGAGTTTGCACCTCCAGTTATGTTGAATGTTTGGCATCATCTTGATATACTTACACAACATCCATAATATGTCCGTGTCCCTTGTTGTGTTGAACACTGTTCACTGCTTTAATTGATGACATTTAGCTCTTTGCTTCTACCCCATTTGATTCATTCGCATTTTAAAAGGCAAGTATTAAACACCTCTGTTAGTTTACATAAACAATTCATTAAGCAGATATGACGTTGGGGACCTCGCCAGGAAAAACATATCCCGACCGCCCACAGCAATTAATGACCTCAAAACAGCCGATGCCTTGTTACACCAAGCTAGGAAACCGTACTCCTATAGCAAGCGTTCATTAGTGGATTTGCACTCTCACACAATGAAATAATGCCATATAGAATGGAAATTCTTTTTTTTTCACAGACACCAAGTAAACATCTACCTCTTCCTCTCTTTCAGAGAGGGAATTGCAATAAAAGCTGATATTCCAAAAGTGGTGCTGACCTTTGAGAAATCCATTGTTGAGTCATGGAAAAACAATTCTCCACAACTGGAACTAACCTCCGGTATATAGAAGGGAAAAAAGAGAAGGTCTTCCCTCCAAAAAATTAGACGATAAACTTTTGTTCAAATTGTGCCATAAGTCTGTACTTCTTCCAGTCCTGCTACGTCCACTCTTCCTGTTTTCCGTCCCTTACGGTCACTAATTGTCTCCCCTTAATTCTCCAACATAATTGTTACTCGGGCAAAAATAAAGACAGATTTTTAAGCTTGCAGATTTGTTGAAGCTGCCCGCATGCAGGCTTTAGATCTACTGAATGCTGAGATCACCTTTACACACTTAATTCTGTTCATTTTCTTATAGGACAACAGATGACATTATATCATTTTACATGAACTGAATATCACATTTCATCCTCATCTTCATGGGTGCTGTCTAATATCTGCCTTTTAGGGATTCAGTACTGCATCAAAAGTACTGCAAAAGCTGCAGATATACACAAGGTAATTTTCTCTAACGGTGCTCAAAGTCTTAAAACAGCTCAGCCTCTTTCCAAAAATGCTTTTATTGCCTGTGATTCATATGGTAGCACATGGAAGAAAAATGTTAAAAGGACAACTTTACATGGCTGTACAACAACTGGGAACTCACTGTTGGTCCCGCTGTGTGTGGCTTACATACATGGTCCAGTAACAAATTAGAAACTGGTCTAATTATCTCTGGAAGTCATAATTGTCAGAAACTGTGGTCCAACACAGCCTGCAGGATACAGCATAATGCCATCCCTTCATGTTGGCGTAGTTACAGGCAGGAAGTGGACCAATTCTGAATATACTGAAGCCCCCAGAGCACTGAAGTTAAACAGGTTACTGATGGCAATGGGAAGTGATTTCATTGGCTTGTTTCAGCAGGTCTGGCCAAATCTAAACAGCCATCTAACACAACATGACAAAGTTCAGAAAAGCAGGGTCACATGAGTAAACACAACATCAGGGGGTTTCAAGGTTGCCAAGAATGTCTGAAGATTTCTTTCTCTGGTTGGAAGGAATAAATACAAAGGTGGTCGAAATAACTACTGTACATGATGGGCCGCAAGAGCATCGAACACGACTGAGCTTCAACATTCTCTGCTCCTCCTGTCAAAAAGGTCATATCTATTTTACTCCCTAAAAGTACACGTCAGCGCAAGAAATTCCTTAACTTTTGGACTCCAACACCTTTTTTCTCTGTCTTTTACTTCCTTATTTCATCTCTTCTCCTCCCCCTCTCCATCTTCTTGCCACCCTTTTTCTTTCCTCGAGTGAAGAGTGTTTTCAGGAGGTGTTTAGAGGGGCGATAAGTGGCAGGTGACAATTGCTTGGCAAGGCCAGAGATAAGGCTGCCAAAACCAAGGCCACCATCTATCAAGCCTCCCACGGCCAAGCCAGGCTTCACTCAGCTGAGATGGATGGAAAATGGAACGGCTCTCCATGCTGAGATGCAACACAATCTAACTGGAAAACCTGCAGACATGCACTGGATCGTCCAGTGCACAATTTACTAGTTGATTTCTATTAGACAATTAGTCTCTAAATGGACAGAACAGTCCTGTTTAACGAGAGAAAAATGATCTGTTTATACTTGAGTGCATACTGAAGGACTGTATGAGTGACTCAGTGGCGGTCTTGCTTTAAAAAAAATATTTTGCAAATCTTTTTTTACTTATTCAGCCATTTTTGATGGTTCAATCCTTATCTTAAGGAAAATTATAGCTGTATGTCCTCAAGTCATGACTGAAAATGGATTTAAAAGCTGAAATGT
Source organism: Leptatherina wallacei (assembly GCA_028567055.1). Taxonomy (NCBI): domain Eukaryota; kingdom Metazoa; phylum Chordata; class Actinopteri; order Atheriniformes; family Atherinidae; genus Leptatherina; species Leptatherina wallacei. The sequence continues at coordinate 26,743,644 of JAOXYM010000008.1, forward strand.
TTTATTATAGAATCAAAAGCTGGAACCTACCAGCTCAAGAAACGTGTTGTGGACTATGAACCAACACCTTCTTCAGCACCTTCACACCCAATTATGGATGTTAAATCAGCAGTGGTCAATGTCTACAAGGTCACGTTGCTAAATATCAAAAGGTAGAAGCTGTGATGGATGTAACAAGATGTGAAATGTCAACTTCCTCACAAGTAGGCTGCATCTCTCTTACCTTGAGCCAATGTATGAACACATTCTGGTACAAAATCAGGCTGGAAAAAATACATATCTACTAAGCATAAAGATATAAAATGGACGAATGAACAGCTGCAGGTCAGGGATTTCCATGTTTTCACTCTTTTGTGACCTTTGCCAATTCACTGCGATCACATATAAAATGTGGCTGCCAGCTGCTCTAAACTTTCAACAGTCACCTTTACAGACTATAAAAGGTGGAGGAGCGTAGGAAGTGAAGGAGCACAGACTAAGTGGAAGGCTTCAGAAATAATCAAACTGATGCACATGAGGAAATTAGTGAAAAAAGGGTACATGATGAAACATACTAATGCAGTACCATCGACCTTTAACACTCAACTCTTGTTATTATCAACATATATTTGGTGTAAAATCCACTTCACATTTAATCTATAACAGAGAACATGGTAGATAATTTATGAGGTGGCTGTCATTTCTGTGGGTTTCAGCAAAGTTCAATTTTATTATATCTGATCTACAGCAGCTGAGATTTAAGAGAAAAAAAGTAGTGAAGGAATTTTGTTTTCCTACTGCGTCTCCATGTCAGTGAGCTGGGATGATCACGTCTTACGGTCATAGGAGGGTTGCCATGCAGATGTTGTCATGGAAGGATTGGGCAGATAAAAAAGCTGTGACTGTAGAGTGTGTACCTCCCAGTTTGTTTTTCATGTTTTCCAGGTGTCCTCGGAATTTCGAGGTAATTTTGTTGGAAATAATGAAGTGATTTTGGAATTCGGAGCTGGGAACTTGTAATTCCCAGAGGACCCAGAGATACCAGATTTAAATATGGCTGTTCCCTTTACTACTTGTAGTTCATTGTTGTCTTCATCAAAAAATTTTAATACATTGTGTGTCCGTTAGGTTTCTAGTATAGACCAGCGGGTTGTTTTTATCGATAATTACATTGCAACGGCAGGCGTGCTAATGAAAAATCACATCAGTGTGTCTTAGAGCACGTTTTTACAATGGGTCTGGGATTTACTAGTTTTATGCAGCATTTGTAAATGCTCACAAATTGGCTGTTTTGGAGGCGTCCATTTTTTCCAAGTTGGTGCAACTGGAACGCCAACAAACTGGTAATGACATCACTTACTCTCGCCCGCTCGGGAGTCCGAGACAACTGGAACGCAACTTTTTAATTCTATTGTTGGTTGACAACTTCATATGTTAATAAAGGTAGAGGTTTCAGTCTGTGTTAAAGTAGAGTTTACACATCCAATACCACAGAAATCTTACAATCTTATTTAAACATGCAAAATAATCACAAAATAATGTATTATTCTCTTAGTGGCACTACTGCCACTTTCTTATATGGGGTCCCACAAGGTTCAGTTTTAGGCCCACTACTCCTTTCTCTTTACCTAATCCCACTAGGTTCCATACTCAGGAAACAGCATTTCATTTCATTGTTATGCAAATGATAATCAAATTTATATGCCTCTAAAAAAGAACAACCTGTCAAACTATTGCTGTAATGTCTCCATGACAAAGGCGTGGCTGGCTTGCAACATTTTATATTCTAATTAAGATAAAACTGAGGTTATGGTTTTTGGTAGTATGACTGGGGCCTCCTTGATAGATCTGGGTTATTTGGCTCAGTACAACAAGCCAGTCATCAAAAACCTGGGTGTTAAAGACCCACTATATAACTTATGCTATTTTCTCAGTGACGACCCCCCCATCGACGGCTAAATCAGCATCCATCTTGGATCCTACCTGTAGTATGAGCTCTCTCCAGACGGTAAAAAACAGTCTTTTCTCACCTCTTGCTCTTCTTTGGCTCTCCTTATTTCCTCTCTTCCTCCGATAATGTCTTCAAACATTTCTTTGCTGAATCTGCCGACTCCGTGTTCAAAACTACCGGTTTCTTTACATTTGCCTGCTAGCGTGTAACGCATGCGCAAAGCGAAACTCAGCAGGCGGTGTCCCGGATGTAAAAGTTCTGTAGTGCAGTTACTCAGCCGCGGGGCTGCTGGGCCGCAACGGCCCTAGAAATGCACATAATAGAAATCACTGTGCCACCAAACGAGTCCCGAAAACAGAGTATGTGGGCCTTCAAAATGGACTCTGACTTTTAGCTTGATAGTTAAGTAAAGGTGGTTGTAAAGTCAATCTTTTTTCACTTAAAGCAGCTCGCCTAAGTGAAACCAATTATTCCACGCCTTCATCACCACTCGGCTGGACTACTGTAATGGCCTGTATTTAGGGGTTAGCGGGTCTTCCATTGCTCGCCTTCAAATGGTACAAAATGCTGCTGCACGTCAACATGAAACATTTCTCTGGTTTTAGCTTCGCTACATTGGCTGCCTGTTCATTTTAGAATCTAATTTAAAATAATTTCATTTGTTTTTTTTAAATCCGTCCATGGTCCTGCACCACCCTACCTCACTGAAGTGTTTCACCCTGTTTTTTTAATGTTTTGATTGATTTTACTCTTCTGTACAGCACTTTGGTCCACTATGGTTGTTTTAAAGAGATTTATAAATAAAGTTGGATTGGATAATGAATGTCAGTGTGCCATAAAAGCAGGCAGAAGCTCAGAGTTTTAAGGTTGGAAAGTTATGTAGTGTAACTTTAATTTATTAAGTATTGATTTTTTTTTTGTTTGTTCTATAATACTTTTCTTTAGGATTTCTTATGCTCATTGATTTTTATGACCCCTTGTTGACATTTTTATCATTTTAAACAAGTTTTATTCATTCTTTGTTAACGGTACACTGCAACACATTTAACAGTATTCATGTTATTTTTTCTGATACTTGCCATTCACAACTGCTTTATATAAAGCAGCAGCAGATCTGTGCAGATTGAAACCTAAATGTTAATACTAAAGAATTATATTGTGCTTCTGAGATATTTCAAAGAGAGGAAGAAGCAGCAGCAGAGGAAGATGAAGACAGACTCCACTTATTGCTCCTGACAGAAAAATTGACATGGGAAGCCAACAGTTAACGCCTCCCTCTTCCATCACTCGCCCTCCGATCCTCTTCCCCTTCCATCTCCTCCTGCTCCCCCCACCTCCTCCTTCACTCTGATGGATGACCTTTACAGTATATGACTCATCTTCTGGGCTGACTGGATTAGAGAACATGTTAGAGTGGCTGAGAGTAGAGAGTCGACGGCGATGCTCCTGGCCAGACAACTACTTTCTTTCCTTTGCTGTGTGATCGCAGGATGTGTAGCACATAAGCCGGCTACGGCAGTCCAAAGACATCACGTAAAAAGGCTATGGAAAAAGATTTTATTTGCTCTTAATTTCACCAGCTGACCTCACCTGACCGCAGAAAAAATTTTGTACAAAACCAGCTACGCTTTGCAACTCTAAAGGACAAGTTAGTGGAAGGTTTTGGGTCCCCATGTGAACGTTCATGCATAAATACATATTTATATATTTACAGAAATAAGATGAATAATCTGCAGGAAGAGGTAGAAGTGTTGGTCATTTGCCAGACGTTTACCTCAAAGACTGGATACAGACAGACCAGGGATGGAAAAGTGAAGCAGATGAAGTGAAAGATAAAGTTTTACCTGAGATAACGATAACTGGCGTAAGGATGTGTCAGCATTATATTCTGCTGATCAGATCATGAAGAGTCACATCATGGAGTAAACAGCAGCTGTAACCTTTCGGGTGAACTCAATGTTCTATAAATGATAGTTCACTTAATCCAGCTCCGGACTTCTAATGACTGACCAATCATACATGGTAAGAAAAGCCTGCCTTCGGGAATAAAGGAGGACTATAAAAAGGATTCTGAGATCAGGGTTTGGGGCTTTTCCCCAGGTCCTCTTTGAAGGACCAAGAGCCATGTACTATTCATCCAAATTGCAATTCTTAATAAATCTGAAGTTTGTCTGCTACCGATCACCGTTTCCTTGAAGTCTGTCTTTAGTAAAGGGAGGTTTTCATCCACAGCACTGACCCCGATGCTGTTACGAGCAAAACCAAATTTAAAAAAAAAACACTGACCACAACACTAGCTCTTCAAGCTTTTCCTTTTTTCTTAAGAAAAAAACGGATAAATAGCTGAAACAATATCATTATGTCACTTGATGAATATGAACATATAAATGTAACATGACTACCTCGCCATAGTTAGTATATCAACTAATGAAGCATGAATGTTACATGGTTCATATCTGAAAAGGGCGAGATATTGGTGACTACAGATTTCAATGTTCACCTTGCAGCAAAGCAATTTTATTTATAAGGCACATTTCCTACAGAAAAAGCAACTCAATGTGCCTTAAAGCAACACAAATAAAATATTTAACAGTAAAGGATTAAAAACAAAAAACAAACATTTGAAGATTTAAATCAAAACCAGTGCAGAGACTTGAGCACTGGATTAACATGGTCGTATTTCCTGGCTCTATTCAGGACTCAAGCAGCAGCATTTTGAATGTATTCTTCCAGCTGGTTTAGAGATGCCAGTGAGGGGGCTGTTACAATAATCTAATCTGCCAGAGACAAACGCATCGATTAGTCTCTCCAAGTCAAATTTGGATACTATTCCTTTCATTTTGGCAATATTTTGCTGACAGTAAAAGGCTGCTGATGTTATTGATTTTGTTTGGCTGTTAAAATTCAGGTCCGAGTCCATTATTACCCCCCAAACTTCTAAGCTGAGGGTACAGTAGAGTGTGCACCATTTCTATTGCAGCTGCACCAGAAACTGTGATTCAAAGAAACTGAACAAAGCTGATGAAGTGAAAGCTGATAAAGGAGACTGGCTCTCTGCTGGATGCTACTCTGCAGCCCTTGGGGCTGGTCAAGGAAGAAAGATGCTGCACATCCTCTTCACAACACAGTGATTAAACAACAGAGTGTGTTCTGTCAGAAGCTTTTTCAATACAATCTGTAATATTCTTCAATAAATCTTCCTGCAATTTTTTTCATGTAATTATAGTTCTTTTCAACTTACATTCCCAGACTACGTCATCTCTGGTGAGTTGGACGGTTATATTTTCAGTTTGTCGTCTCTTTTGTAAGAAATCAGCCAACATGTGGCCATCAGATAAGGACAGAAGACAACATACTGTCCTGAAATGACACCTCAATGATGGATACAGACCGAAACAGAGCCCCCACACACTGACTGCTCCCTCTTCTTTCAGAGATATGGCACTAATTTCAACAATCCATCGTTCCTTTCATCCAAGTTTGTGCTCCCTTTACTTCTGTCAGCCGTTTTGTTTATAATTTATAGGAAGCATCTAGAAAATGTTGACAAGTGCTTCTATCTACATTTAATCTACAATGGTTGTAAAAAAAGAAGTGATATTTTCATTGCGCTCCACATCAGTACCTGGCCTTTTTTTTATGTGATTTTTCTCCTTTCCCTCATGTACAAGCACATCTCTATGTTAAAACTAAAAGACAACTCAGGATGAAGGCATTTTCCTCACCTGCTCTCTTACACTTTAATTGCTCATAGGCTATAAGTGCATTTTGTGGGTTTATTTTCGTTGCCATGCAGCCCGCCGGCACTGCGCTGCAACCAAGGTCAGACGGCTCGGCGATCAGGTAGCGGGGGCTCTCACAGGACAATCATCCAGACCTCAACGCAGCTGAAATTCCACTTAGAGGAAATATCTTCCATTATCACTGGAGGGAGGACAAGGAGTCCAGAGGCATCAGAAGAGAACCTTGAGCTTACAATCATTTTTCCCGCCTCCTCATTTAGCCTCTGCAACAATCTCTTTGTAGAAGCATAGATGGTCGAGGTTGCTCATCTTGTTCAGGCTGTGGCTGCTTTGGCTCAATGTGTTTTGACAAAGCAAAACTGATTCTGACACAAACAGACGAAACAAGGGTGGAGGGAGCAGTGACTGCTTGGCTATATCCAATAAAATGACAGAAAAGCAATTAATTAAGGCATTTGATTTAATTTAAACAATCAAGTAGGAAAAGTTCCATAAATAAAGGCTTTTACTGAAGTTGCTTATTTTACACACTTCTGAATTGCTGGATGTCCCCTAACCAGCGGTACAGAAAATCTGAATTATTCTGAGTTATCTCTGGTTTTCATTGCCATTCACTTGTTTATTTTCCAGCTGGAAAACACAAAAACTCTCCATGTAACTTTTAATAAAAGTATATGGAGAGTGAAGCATCGGCAAACAAAGAACCTTGTGCCGCTTGAACACCGTAGCATCACCGGTGGGCCAAAGTCAGTCGTGTACACTGTAATCATTTGACTTGATCAGTTTAATGGGTACAGTTCACATTAACAACTGGTGTAAATATGTCCGTTATATTTCTTCTCTGAACAGGACGAGCAACAAAATCTAAACTCTAAACAAAATAATTGAAATCCAAACAAACAAGCAGATAAAAGAATGCAGGGTTTGCAGGATTTGAGACGGACTCATTCTCCAGAACCAAAGAAATGCAAACAAAGGACGAGGTTGGGTTTAATTGTGCAGCACCACCACAACTCGTATACGAGACAAAGTATGCACAGTAAATAAAATGCATACATCCCTCTTCCACCAAAAATCTAAGCCATGTGGAACATGAATGCAGGCAGATGGGCTGACTGAGTTAGAAACATGATGGAGGACCACTGAGGACAATCGATACTCAAAGACTGAGGACAATAAGGCGAGTTAGATGATATCACTTCTATCCTACTGGGGGCTCAAACCCCATGTTTTAATTTTAAATTTCACCAACTCTGGTTTAAGTTTAGGAATCAAAACTACCTGGTTTGAATTTGGCTAAATAACCTTTTCCATAATAACTGATGTTGGTTTTAAAATAAGTAGAAGAAGCTCACACAGTTGAGCTATATATGCCCATTTAATGAAGATTTTTAAATAAATTGAAGAGAAATAATAAGAATAATCAACATGAGCGCTATTACATCGATTATTAGTTCTGAATATTGGTTTTGATTCATTTTTGATTAATTGTCCGGCCCTTATTTTCGGTGTTTTGAAGCAGGAAACATCTAAAACCTGCAGGACAACGGTCCTTGACAACCAGAACTGCAGACCCCTGCATTATGCCATGTCAATAGACTGTGGATTCAAAGTGGTCAAAGACACTCTGATTGTGTCCAAGACATCGTGACATATTTTTGAAGCCTTATAATGATTTAATTATGAAACCACACCAATCAGGAGGAGAGAAGTCAGAAAACACCATGGTGTGTAAGAGACACAAAAAAAAAACACCTTCTTTTTCATGATGGAAGAAATCTCAGTCAAAAATGTTCTGCAGCCAGCACCAAGTGGCCATCAGGACCTTTGCACTTCAAGGCAATTTCTCTTTGGATTTACTTCTGATACCAACCTAACCACCACATTGGGTCAAAATGTTGCAGAAATTTCAAACATTCAATAAAACGGGCAGTAGACCAGCGTCTCCAAGGTCAGGAAAGTACTTTAACTCTGTTCCTCTGACACATTTACTATCCGACACTGCGGTGTCTGGCTCTACGTTGGTAGATCCTTCGGGCTCTGTTCCTTGTCAGTGGTTTGGACTCTGTTGTGTTTTGGAAAGTTTTGTTGTAGTGACGGGGAGGCTGCTACCATGCAGGGTGTGTTTACTCTGCAACAATACGAGTGCTGTTTGTCTGAAAGTTTTAATATTATTCACTTATCCTGTCAGCGATTTTACTCTTGTGCATGATTGATGTCGCTTCCTTGTTTCTAATAATTACCTCAAAGCATCTTCTTCACATCCTTTAAAATGCCATCTCTGAAGAGCTCCGGTATAAAAATAACTAACCATCTATTTTGCTTTGATGTTACGCTTTCTAAGTTACATCCTGAGAGGAAAGCAAGACAGATACAGATCAAAAGTCTGCTGTGTTCATATCAGCTGGGAAGCACTTTCATTCAAAGTGACACACGCCCGGTCGAGCGTGTAGGCATCTTTACAGCAGGAGCCCAGAGAGAGAAGCCTGACCTCAAGGATGCTGAATCCATGCTCAACAAAATGTGCACTGTAAATTCCAGATGTATTAGGACTCACTTCCCTTAGCTGAGTATTATACGGATATGACAAGAACGGAGGATCTTTCCATGTAAGGTAGAGGAAATCACCATGACGTCGGAGCATTTAATAGCAAATTTGATTTTTTTTCCCATTAACCGCATGGTCACATCCGTCTCCAATCAATTGCTTCAGATTGTCCTTCCACCTTTCAGCAGATGTGACAGAACAGATATTGAAATAAATCAAAAGAAAAGCAGCAACTTGAGTCACTTTTCACCTCTAGAAACTTCTGGCTGCCTGCAGGATTCCTTTCACTGCAATGGCCACATCAAATCCCAGACAAACCGCCGTGCAAGACAGCAGCAAAGTGCATGCATCCTGGTATCAGCACAGCCTCAGGGCACAGAGGCCTGATGGGTAAATCCATGATAAGAGAATTTTCCACATCTACACGTTATCCTTGGCTGACAAGCCATCTCATCCTAGGGGTCCTCATTACATTCCAGGCAGGAGAAACAAGTCTTGTAAAGCTGTGCGTTTGGAGAAGTGACAGCGAACCCTGAAATCTGGTAATCACAGGGCACCTTAGATGTTTTTTTAAAAAAAAGAAAAAGGTATTTGTTGCCTTGTGGTTCCTACTGATAATTGTAGCATTAATTACAAGAAACTCTTGCTTGGTTGTTATGTTTACCTTGGAGAAATGCCAGATGACTGTAAGCAAAAACAAGAGGATAGAGGAAGGTGATTGGGAGGGATGTTTAGCTTTTAACAGTTCCCCTCATGAGCCCGAGTGATGAAGTCTACATTGTAAATAATGGGCAGCCTCTGGCATGAAAAAAAACAAAAAAAAAACAACAGAACATGAATGGGACTTCCAAAACCTGGGCTTTTTGCCACACTCGCAGACATTTTTTTTAAGAAGAGAAGAGCCAGGGATGTGACTGGTGGTTAAACTGGCATTAGGCCGCCAGCAAACACACACAAGCTTCATTTGTGAGGTAGATTCAGAGGATAAGAGGGGACATGTATCTGCTTCATGAAGCATCAACTGGCTTTTACCTGCAGGGTCGAGCAATTCCCGAGACACTGAGTTCTGACAGGTACTGGGATGAAGACATTAAAACAGTCTCAGTTTGGTTTATATTTTCAGCTCATTTAGCTCCAGTTTACAGCAAAAATCATCCCAAGGCTTTAAAACTACAGTCCAGTTCAGACAATTACAACCTCCGTTCCATAAAAGTTGGGATGGTGTGTAAAACATAAAAAAAAAAAAAAAAACAGAATGATTTGAAAATCTCATAAAACCAAATTTCATTTTCAGTAGAACATCAACCACATATCAGATGGTGAAACTGAAACATTTTACCATTTCATGGAAAATATGAGCTCATTTTGAATCTGATGGCAGCAACACATCTGGAAAAAGTTGGAACAGGTTGGAAAAGTCATTGGCAACGTAATTGGCACAAAAAAAACAAATCCCTTACGATCCAAAATTAATGTAGTTTAAAATTATGTTCATCAAATACCAATTCATAAAACGTTGCCAAGGATAAAACCAGTGGATCAAACTGATCAAATTGTTCAATCCAATCTTTTAACCGGAGCATGAACAAGGTGACAGTGGAGAGTAAATCTGCCTTTAGACCTCAAAATAAACCTTTGGACGATGAAAACAAAAGACAGAAAACCAGGTGGAAACTGGCAGCGGATTGCAGATGGAGAAAGAAGATGTAAAGAAATCAAGCTAATTTTTGCACCAATTATTGGGCTCATTGAAAAGTTCTTCATTGTGAATCTGTCGGTCAAACACTAAGTTTATTTCCGGGTCAAAAATGATGTTCAAGACAATGGCTTCATCTTTTTAACATGCTGTGATTAACAAACCTATAAGCAACCCTGAATGCAAATCTGTTTCATGGTGATGTCATTGAAGAATGGAAGAAAAATAGATGCATAAAAGCGATATACTGCATCTATTTAATGCCTTTATGACACTGATGCAGTCTTTATTCATGGACCCAAAACACCTTTAAAGACTCCTGTTTGTGAATTTATAATAGAAAGAGAGACAAGAGGAAAGAGTCTGGAAGAAATATAACTGGACGACAGATTCCTGTAAAGTCCAGAGTTGTCACAAAGACCAGCATCCCTCACCGTGAGCCCGTCAGTGAAGGCTGCTGGTTGGTAAAAGCTGATGTGACACTGCCTGCAACAAAACACCAACTTGTGAGCAGAAGCACTCATGCATTCACTTAAAAGTAGTTTCAGTAGAACTAATTCATAAAAGGGATCTATAAAGACCCGTTTCCATAACAACTCGGGATGTCAGGATTACAGATTTTCTTGGTACGATTATTGTCGAAGATAAAATCACAATTTTAATGGTTGTTAGCAGGATTATTATTCGTTAATTTCCCAACACTATAAATGCATAAAATCACACAAACACTCCTTATAGGTCTTTAAGTTTCAAGTAATTATCATTATTATTAAATTAATGCATTAATGCAGAGTTTAATCTGTGGAATTAACAGGTTATTCTATATATTCAATTAATTTTGAGGCAAATAAACAACAAAGTTATTACTTATACCATATTAAAGATACAAAACTGTTATCTCGGTAATAGGAGCAGATTTGGCGTATATAGGTGACCAGAATCCATCAAAAACCGCTTTATCCTCCTTATTTATTAAGTTTCTGCTCTACTTCTTAAGCCTTACGTTTAGAGGATGGCCGCAGGATGACCCATTTAATATGTCAGAACTTGATACGTCATTTTGTTCCGTGTGCAAGTCGCACTGATCTGCCGCCATGGTTCATGACCTTTTATGGAAATTGACAACATTGAAGAATTTTTACAATTAATTAATCGTGGTGTTTAATACCATGATTAATGTGAAATTAAGAAATCATGACATCCCAAATAATAGCAGCAACTTAAACTTCAGACTCCAGAAGCAAAAATTCTGTCATCTAGAGCGCGTGAAAGGTATTCTGGGAGAGGATATCACCAACTGCAACCATTAATATTAAATGCTACAGACATCCTACTTTTCTTTGGGATTGTTGAACAAAACAAACCATTTGAAAAGTTCATGTTTCTTTTTGCGAACTTGGTGTTTTCACTGGTTTTTGGCTTGGAGTGCTAAATCTGGAGGAGGAAAACTTAAAGGTAGCCGTGGATCACACAGGTTTGCAAGCACAGCTATAGTCATAAAACTTTTATATTTCATTCAACCAGTGAAAACTACTAAATCAAACCAGATGTGTAAAAATAATGCTCAAATTTTCTGAATAATCAAGACACGTGTACAGTTACAGAAGCCCGAATCCACGGCGGTCATAAATTATTAACCAACTTTCTTGCACTTTTCAAAATGTGAAGGCAATTTTTGAGATTACAGTTTCAAAATGTTACAGTCGTAATAAAACCTGCTGGTAAGTGCGAGGTCAAGGCGAGTCAGCCAAAGCACAATCACCATTTCCATATTTTACACTGGGACTATGAACTTTCTCCAAGAGGATCACCATCAGGATGACAGCTTTTATTCTTTTAAATAGTTTATCTCATCAAAACCGAGCATGTGCATGGAAATATATGGAGAATAAACTTCCAGATGATTTCAAGAGGACATTGTGTGATGCACACAACTGTGCAAAGTACAATTTGCATCTTATATGTGATCCAAGAGGGGAAAAATTCTCTTTGATGTTATTCATGTGATTCAGGCGACGTTCATCTCTGCTGCAGCTACAGGAATTGTGTAAATACAAAGTTGGTTATTTTAGCAGGAATTATCTCAGCTTGTTTCTTTCCTCCGCTGCTGTTTGATTTCTAAGAAGCTTCTTATTTCAATTTGCCCTTCAGTGAGCAGCAACTCTCATGTGATCTGACACAGAGTTATGTGCACGAAGTCCGTTTTGTCTGACGCTCAGCCTCACACATATACTCGCATACAATGCTGTGAATACACATGCTGTCATCCAAACCCATCTGCAAGCCTCCCTCTGGGATTGGAGTGTGAAGGAGGAAAAAAAGGGGGATACACGGTGTAATCGTCACACTGAGTCCCAACAGTTTCTAGCCGTGGTTGGCTAAGATTAGGAATAAAAACTACAAGCTTAGATTTTCATCTAATTAATTTGATATATACAAATTAAAAACGCTCTGATCCCTAAAATTAAAACATCCCACATCAGCCCTTTTAAAACCCGAACCTGTTGTAGATTCTCAGTCATCCAGGTCATAGTAATCCTAAGTGCAGGAATAAAAAACGCACCTGCACTTGTTTTTATTGGTTCTTGTAGACGTTTCCACCTCTCATTTGAAAGGTTTCTTTAGTTCACCAATTATATATAAACCAAGATTTACAAAAGACGTTCTTTTCAAGAGTTTTTATTTATTACAGATAAATGTTGTAATCATCACATCCTGCTTGATGTCAAACAGGAACTGATGTATCTTAACAAACCTTTGATCAAATCCAAAGTTGGAACAACCAAATGTTCGATTTTCGAATGTTTGGTGTTGCAGTAATTAAAAGTAGGGGTGGGCGATACCAACATCTTTACTGTTGATACGATACCATTAGCATCTGGTACTTTTTTATCAATACCGATACTTTTTGCCCCTTAAAGCGAGTGTGTCACTTAGTGTAACTTTTTTTTTTTTTTTTCAAATTAAAGTATGGCCCAGATGCTACATACTTGTAAAATTACAAGACCTTAGCACCTGCGAATACTGAGAAAT
>JAOXYM010000008.1:26767640-26786406 GCA_028567055.1 Leptatherina wallacei
GTGTGTGTGTGTGTGTGTGTGTGTGTGTGTGTGTGTGTGTGTGTGTGTGTGTGTGTGTGTGTGTGTGTGTGGACTTGAGGAATAAGGTCCAGGGAATGATGCTCTTGATGTTCTTCCTCTTTCTTCAGTTGATATATAATTCATCCGTTCCCATCACTCTGCAAACGCAACCTTCTCAATTTCCCTGATAGATCTGTACTTGCCCTTTCCAGCTGAGAAATCCTCCGAACATTAACATAAAATGAGCACAGTAATGTGCACCATGGCCTCCTCTGCAGCTCTGTAGCTGAAACGGCAAGTAGATGTCCGCTATGACAGCTAGCAGGCAGCTTCGGTTTTTGTTTGGGTTTTTTTTTTTTTGAGAGAATAAGAAGTTACTTTATAAAACAGACATTTATGTCCTGAGCACATAAAAGCAAAGTTAAATCTTCATTTTTCCCCCTCTAAACTAATAAGTTCAAGGGAATTTTAACCCCATCCTTTCATCCAGCTAGTTTTCTTTGCTGTTGCGATGACGAGGCAGACTTCAAGGTTGTAAACACAAAGCGTGAAAGTCCAAAAGACAGACGTCAAACAGAAAAGATGCAACCAAATAATTTCTTTCTCCTAAGGATTAAAGGTGCACTCCCATTTCCTTTTATTTGAATCTTTGCATTTAAAAGTGGTTAAATTGGTCTTTATATGAGGTGAGTTTGCATAAATGTCCCTTTCCATTCACAGATTGACAAGTCTTATCAATTAAGTGGTTAAAAGTCACATGATGGTAAAAGAAAATGTCATCACGTGACCACACAGACAACCCGACCTCATCGTCTCCACGACTTTCTCAGCTGGAGAAATCTCGCTTGCGGCTACAGTTTGAAGTCCCCAGAATGCAAATTGAAAATTAAGGTGCACTTCCTTAATCTGCTCTTCTAATCCAGCTCCAAAAAAAATAAAGGAAAAAAAGGGAGGTAAAAAGCAGAGAAAAATCCGTAGGAAGGGCTCCATTAATTATACACAAAAAGAAAAACTACAAAAGAGGGCCTGGTCTTTGAAGATACTGAGCACTAAATGTCACCCGCAGCCTTTGAAGCTTTCAACTGCCTTTGTCTCTCATTTCTCCTCTACATGAAACAAAGTGCAGCAGACAGATACTGCCGGCGACTGCGAGGGACAGTTCTACTTGTGGGTACAATCCTTTTTACAAATACAGATAAATAAAAGTGCACTCTGTCTGGTACACATTTGCGTCCTCGTCTCCCTCTCACAACTACTCTCTAATCTGAAATGCTAAATCTACACAATCAGATGTGCTGTCTGATAAACCATTTACAGGAATTTATCGTGGTCACAATGTTATCTGAAGGCATCCAGAGATTTAAATATTTACAGACATCACTAAAGATCTGAATCCTATGAAATCTGCTGTTTGTCATTTATAAAATAAATATTTTGCTCACTTTGTGTGTTGGATTAATTTCAATCTGGAGGCTGATGCAACTGCACATTGAACTTTCCTCATGGCAAAGAAGCAGTGCATCTGCATTCAGTATTTTCACACAGGCAGAAAAGTTGATGTACTGTAGCTGGATATCCACTCAGTAAATATACTTTCCTGTTTATGCATTGATAAACCACAGTAACAGATATAACATCAATATTGCTCCGCAGGACTCCTCAATGCAGGTTACATCAATCCATGTTGGGTTGATAACCGTTTTCCTGATTCGTCTTTCATTTTAAACATAAGATGCTTCACACTGTGTGAACTTGTCTCTTTGTATCTTAGTTCCTCCTAAAGAGAGGGCCACAGGGAGAAATTGGTTCTGTTGCTTCAGTCTGAAGAGGCATCAATATCTGACCTATATGTTTGTAAATGTGGGATTTACGCCACATGATAAAATACTTTTACACAGGATACGCCGGTGTTTCCCGGTTCTGAGCTTCTGCAGATATTTCTTTCATCTGCTGGAGTTGGAGAGGGCTACTCCATGTGCATTTTAAGGATAGAAATATATGAATGTCAAACGGAGGAAGGATTTTCAGGCAATGAGTAGACAGAGGAGATAAAAATTTACAAACAATTGCAGGATTACATTTAAACATAAAGTCCAAAACACACAGATGGACCAACACAACGAACCCCAATAGAAAACATGTAAAAACAAAGAAAAAGTCTGATTGAAATACTAAAACACAGAAAAACGTGAACTAGTTTCCCTCTTTTTTTGTTGCCATTTACCTTTGAAAAGAAAATATTCTGGTCAATAAATATGGTTAATTCACCTGTTACCTTCTGTCCTGCTTATATAGGCCTAGTTATTACATAGGTTGGTTGTATATCTCCATTTTCAGGGTTTGTAGACAGTTCCGGTTTCAGCCAGATGTGAAAGGAAATATTTATAACTACAAGGACTCACAGGGGGCAGTTTGAGTTAGAAGCTTGAATGGCAACGCAGCTGAATACATGACTTTCGCATGACCGGCGGAGGTAAATATAGCTACACCTGAACCACAAGACTTCTCAAACAATGTTCGCTAGGAGCACATTCGGAGACTATCGAACACAAGATATCGGCACAAACTCCTCATACCATCTGGCAAGCACAGAGGTAGAAGGATGATGATCTGGGCACCCTGCAATCACTGAACGGACCACAAAGTCCTCCGTTTATCAAATTTATTCCAAAGTGAAAAGCAAGGTCATCTGTTCAAAAGGCTGAAACTGGATCATGCGACAGAAGAAAGATTCCAAACACAGCAACAACAGAATGTCTGAAAAAGAAAGGAAGGTGCTGCTTTGGTCCAGTCAAGATCTTTGCCCTAACCCATCAGGACCCAGACCCAAACGGTTCTGTCAGATTCAGGTTTAATTTCTACATTTTTACCCGGGCTCGAGCTTGCGCGGTAAATGAGCGGTCAGGTGATGAGTTCCGCGAGAGAGATGGGGAAATAGATGCTTATTTTATTTCTTTGTTCCAACTTCCACGTGGCCTATAGTTTATGTTCGTCATGAATAAATGATGTTAAAAAATGCATAAATAACTTTCGAAAAAAGGCAAAAGAGCTGTGTGCGTGCACTCATGTGAAGAATGTCGGGCTGTAAACGGGTTCGGTCTTTTAAAAAACTATCAATCGAAATCTCGGGCTCCGTCCGAATTTTGTCGGGTGGTGGGACCTGAAGGGTACTGGGCATCAACAGACTCTACAAACTTCTTTCAGGACAAGTTTGTGGCAGAAAATTATTTCTCAGATTAAATTAAGATTGCTGAAAGTTTAATAACTACCTTCATTTCAGGTCTACCTACCTGCTCTCTGAAGAAGGACACACTGATCTATAAAGTGGACAAAAAGACGTTGGATTCAACAAGATGCTATTAAATCACTCAATACTGAAGCTTCTCCATCTTAGCTATGACATCACACCAATACGAGTTATATTTGTTCTGCATTGATAGTTTTGAAGTTTTGATTACATTTGCCAGCAGGTAGAACTGAGTCAAATAAACTTGCTTGTGCTCATGATAATTAATGGACATGTCACAGACTGCAACAATGTTGATCACTGATGTGGTTTTAATCTTTTCTTTTTTTTACTCAGAATGAAATTCTATTTCACAGAATATTAAGTAATATCTCACCAGATCAATGTGTTAGTTGTGGTTATTCTAAAGGATTTGTACATAAACAGAAACACAGAACATCAGTAAATATAAAACGACTATCAAGCCCATTACATTTATTTATGTGAAGAAAGAAATCTCATAAAAAGACATTTTTCTCTCTCTGCTGGATAAATGAAACGCAGAGTATTACTGTGAATGAGTTCAGTCCCTCCGGGTTACAGCAGAATAAATTTGCACAAACAACAACATCCCATCAGAAACGAGGACCTCGTTCTTCTTTTTTTTTTAGGTGAAGATTGAGTCTGCTTCTTTACCCCTCTTGAGCATTACCATCAGTGCAGGCTCTTCTCGCACGTCCAAACTGGAACTTGAACGCATCTTTTACGGATATAGCCACAAGTAATCTTTAAACATCACATTATACATTTATAGTATCAGAGATGTACATTTGGGTGAAATAAAAAACTTCAAATTTCATGTGGTTTCAATTAGATCCACTAAATGGTGCATGGGGGAAAGACGCAGAGCTTGAGGAATCTCTTTACAGCTCATTTTCTAATAATACACCGACAGGGTGTTTATAGAAGCAAGATATTTCTAATTTACTGCAAAGATAGGAAGCGCATGCACAAATTCAAATTTTGTAAACGATTAGCTCTATCCCAGCTAAGCTCTTGAAATATTGATCCAATTCTCCCACATCAAAGCTTTAATTGTGATTCCAAATTCATCTCTAACAAGCCTTTAATAGGCAGATCCATCCTCACCCCTGTTCTATTTTCCTGTGCAGGGAGAACCATACAAAGCCAAGACTTCATTAGTAATTCTGCTTTCTTCTGTTCTCTCCCTCAGCAGCTTCTCCTCATCCACCCTCTCTTTTTTGCAGGTGAAAGAAATCATGGGAAAAGGAGAAAGACAGAGGAAGAGAGAAGAGGGCTAGACTAAAGAGAAGGCAGAGAAAAATGGAGGGAAAGGGGAGGGTGGAGGTGCACTCAAGTGCAGTTGTAATCAAGGCCTGAACGCTCAAGAGGGGCCAATCAATCCAGCTGTCTGCCTCTACATCTCATCAGGCATCTTGAAGACGACTAAAAATGAGATGCCAGGGCCCGGCAGAGACACAGCGAGCAACAGGCAGCTTCAGACAGGAGGCGGTAATAATGGCGGCAGAGGTCCAGAAAGTCTGAGCTCCAGTCGGAGGTTGAAGGAAAAAATGGCTCCCATCCTGCTGAGAGAAATGTGGACGCCCGTTCACGTGCACGATGTAATGAAAGTTTACAGTGATGTCATGGTAAATACTCTGGGCTGAAAAGGACAGGAACCAGCATCCTCAGTGACTGGTTTGAAGTTTGGGTTCAACGTTACATGGCGGCTTTTAACTTCTGCTGGATTCATCAACATGACTAAAACCTACAATCAGAGCAGGGGCCGTGTTCACTAAGAATCTTAGGGCTAAAAGTAGCTCCTAACCAGCTGATTTAGGACTAACTCCCAGAAAATGTTGGCGTGTTGGTCCTTAATTTAGGACTAAATTTTTAACCTAAGAGAATTTCACAAAGCATCGTAGCACTAAAACTAGGTCCTAAACCTGAAAAAGGTTTGGCGTATTCACGAGGACTCCTAAAATGCTAAGAGGAAATCCACTGATGGTTGTTGCTGGTAATCCACTGTCGTGGAGCTGGTCCAGGGTGACCGTGGTAGAGCTGCTCTGGGATGCACCAACATCACTGACGAACAAAAATAACGCACTAACACCGGAGATCAAAGTTGTGACTACATTACGTTATTTGGCTCCAGGTAAAATGCAGCTATGCGGTGCAGATGAACTCATATCTCAGCCATCAGCAAGCAGAATTATTTAGCAAACAATAAACGGCCTCTGCAGACCCCACATCAACCCCCTTATGTACTGGATGTTTGTTTTAATTGAAAATCAAAAATAAATGTTTAAAATCAAAACAGTGACACTTGTTGCCTACGTTTTAGTTTCTATCTTTATTTGGATCCAGCAGCACACTCCTGCAGTACGGATGCGTGGGCCGGGTTTTTTCCGACCCATGGGTTCAGCATCTATGCAAAACAATCTTGTTCCCCCGTCACAGCCGAAGCAAATTTTCACAACCCGCCACGCTATCAAATACACCCTAAATATGTAATTGAAAGCTGATTTTATTTGGCCTGAAAAACATTCATGGCTGATGTTGCTTGCCGCTTTTTGCATTATTTAAAGTGAACATTTCTTGACCCGCACATCACTATCTAGTATTTGGCATGAATTTACTGACACAGACTTAAAACAACCAAAGACCCAAGACAGCCAATCAGTGTCAGGAAACATGACATCCATAGCAACGGGGCCAACTCCGCCCTTTCTCTTGGCTTAAGAGTTCTTTCACTTCCTTAGTAAACGTTCATCTCTGCAGCTTTGTGAATCGGTATTAAGAGGGAGCTCTTAGCTAAAAACTTTTCTCCTAGTGGTGAGATGAGATTCTTTGTGAATACGGCACCAGCTGTTGAAAGTGCTGGAAGGGCTGGGAATCAAACCAGCATCCCTCAGACTTGTGGACTATGTGCCCCTTAGATCTGATAAAAACCTTTTCTTTTTTGGACAGGTGTTGCAAAAAGCTGGATGCAGATCAGTTTTCTTATTTGTCCCTCATCCATTCATGACTTCATCATACAGTATATTGTTCATTCTTTATGTCCAATCACAATTAATTCATTTCACCTTCCAATAATTTACTTCTTATTGTTAACCTTTTCTTTTTTCTAAAGACAGAAGCTAAAACATTTGGGTAAACGGTGCATAGTGTTCCTCCACCAAGGTGAGAGCAGAGGCACAACACGTTGCAGGTTTTTCTTCTTTTTGTTCTTGTTCTCTCTCCGAACCTGACCATGTGATCGGTCTTTGTTTGTTTACATGTCTAATGGTTGGCAGAATCACTCAGAATAGTGGACAGATCTGGATGAAATATTAACCAGCTGTGGGGCATGAAACCAACCAAGAGGTGATTAATTCTTTATGTTGATCTGGTTCTGGACACGGTATGTTGTTATTAGTGGAGATTTTCAGTCTCAAACCAGTCTGGTTTGTCTAGTTTGCTGAATCTCCCTGAAGGACATGAAATTTTGGTGCAAACTGGGTGATTTTTTTTCTTTATACATAACACTAAATCATTGCTTTACTGAGTGTAATTTCCAAGCAAGTCAATCCTTTACCTGCATCATTTTCTCCAGTTTATTCAGATAAAAGTACTTACATTCCCGTACATCTCTAGCATCCATCCAGTGTGTATCGCTGGTTGCATATAAGCGGACTCTAGCCTCCACAACATTAATATTTTAGCCACATTGAGGATGTTGTTGCAACAATTACACAAGTTGGAAATACTCCACCAATTCAAAAGTGATGGGTATTTGAGAGAAACTGGAACTCGACTTATTTCTCAGAATATATCTAGTTTTCAACTGCAAGGAGTATATTATTTACTATATATAGCAAATGGTTTAATAAAAGCCTGCAAATGGCGCCGATCCCTGCCAAGACGAGATAAAACCCCAGCGTCTTCATGATAATGTCTTAATATTTCACTAACTGTAATTTTGTGGTATTATAGGTATATGTCACACTTTGTGGCAGAGAGGAAGCTTAAAACTGAGAGAAAAAAAAAACAGCAAGATGAAAAATTGATGATTAGGAGCAGTCAGACAGACACTGTAATTAAATCTGAGGATATTAAGAAAATTATACGCGATGACTTCACTCTCATCCATTGCGGTTTAAAAATTTATATTAAATTATTCAGCCTCAGTGCTAACCAGTTTTGGGGAGGTCCAGTCTTGTTCTTTTCTTCAGCTGGGATTACAGATTTAAAGGGATATAAATGATAGGAAATACAGCAAGATTTAAATTAGATGATAAATAAAATATGAAGCCAAAAAGGCACCTTGACACTATCTTGTCATTTTGAATGTAAAAGATGGAGTCATTATGGGCCCGTTCGGATTTAAATTAAAAAGCAGTGTTGGTTTTTAGGTGCACACCTGATGTGCATGTGCAGGTGTGTGTGTATATAGACACGGACAGGGTGGTGCCCGTTCACAGAATCCAAACCGCCGCTGCTTTGAAAAGCAGCAGCACAAATCACCATTAGGAAGTGTGAAAGCTGCAGCAGAGTTTAGCACTCCCACCTCTCACGTACAAAAATGCATCGGCGCTGCCAACATAAGCCCTCTCCCTCTTCCACAGCTCTGCAGCACAGGGAATAGTGGAGAAGGGATGCAAGTGCAAAGCCAGCTTTGCTACAAGGTGGCCATCTGGGCGAGGTCTGCCAACCCCGCCGTGAACGTCAGGAGCTGAGGCCAACTCGCAGAAATCCTGCCAGCTGTGGGAGCAAGAGAGAGAGAGAGAGGGAGAGTAGAGGGGTTGGCGGTGCCAGCAGCCCGGTGCCAACGCTGGGGAAATCAGGCCGGCTGGTTGGCTGAGTGACTGGCAGGGTGGCTGCAAGGTTGGCTGGGGGATCACATTGCACCGCTGTGCAAACTCGAGCTCGGCACAACACCTGTGTCCCATCCCCCCCTCCTCCATCCAATCCCTCCTCTTCGCTCAACGGCAGGACTCACAGATGCTTGCAAAGCTCCAGAGGACAACGCAAAGCTTTCCGCTCTCTCTGAAGTCAGACCAAAATAACCACAGGTGACTCTGGATCAGCAGAGGGGCGCGCCGGCTTTTTAAAACTCAGATGAGGCATCTTGAAATTCACATGACGCCTCCAGCTCCGCAAATAACGGGCGATGAGATTCTCTCTAAAAAAAAATAGGGTGGTGTCACAGAAAAATGCATCACTAAACCGTATCAAAGCCCTCATCATCCCTTTCTTTCTCTCCCTGTTTTGATTCGTTTCTCTGGCAACAGGTGAGAGAAACTTCTACAAATCGATAAGCCTTCGGCGTGCGTTGGAAACTGATTAGCAGGTGAGCTGAAATGAAGTTAACCGAAATGGATTTGCCTGCTCCTGTAGGGCACGGGGAGGCCGTTGGATGGATCCCAACGCCAGAGCTGTTTCCAATGCAATCATGCAGGCAATCAATGGCAACAATTAAAGGAGTTCCACACAGTGACTGCAATGACACAAAGTCAGTCCGGTGGTAATAATGACACCACCATGTGGACAGGACAGCAAATACGACCAGAAAACATTTCTCTGCAACTCTTTTTGCAGGACCGGTAACATATATTTTAGTCAAAGAAGAGATGGAAGTTGTGCGTTTGCGTCGCCCACAGCCAATGCAGTAGGACATTCTTGAGATGCAGCTGATGTCAAGACTGCATAACAGAGTTGACAATTTCCCAGCATGCACTTTCCAGAGGAATGATTATGGTGATGAAGACGACCTTTGAAAGGCAGCGTTAAGGGAAGCACTCTACAGCTCTGAGATAACTTCAAATTGTCTATAATCACAGGATTTGGGAGCGTATAGGCCAACAAAGTCACAGAGAGACATCTAGCGATGCAGCAACGCACAATTTGAACGCATTACTTGGCCATAATTACAGATACATTTCCACTTTGTTGTGACACACCAACACATGCAGGGGAAGTGGTGCCGCGAGAAGAAAGACTGCAGTCTGAGGGCCGAGGGCCTGCACATCAATAACAGGGCGAAGTGAGGTAGATGAAACACATTACTTTGACCTAAAGAGCTCAGTAATTACATTTGGCATTTTGACAAGTGTTTAGCTGCAGCGAAGGTCAGTTCTGTCAGCATACAAGATCTATGCTAATCCACTCAGACGGACGAAAACGAGGAGACACGAAACCGGGGAGAGAAGGCCCAGATGCAAACAGATGCCGTGGTGAAGGTGGCCGAAGCAGCCCTCACCTCAGGTATCAGGTGTGATGACTGAAGCAGTGTTGGTCTCCACTTCTGACTGAATATCTGGTGGAGATGCTTAGAACGAAAGGAAAAAAACACGTTTAATCCTAGAAAGCCAAACGTATATTATTATATACGTATATATTCAATATAGAGTTTGTGAAACTTTCTGCATCACTTTATGGTAAAATCTTTGCTCAAAACCCTGTTGTACAAAATCTGATACTTGTCTTCTGCCCCCTAATGGACACCAGGAAGTAGAAGGCTACACTAGAATAATTTTGACATATGTTAAAGGAGACATATTCCTAATCTGAAACATTTCTTTGATATCTAAATGAATTGTCAGAGCCATGGTTTGAAAAAAAAAAAAAAGAGCTTTAACTAGAGCGCTTCCCCTCCGCCCGTTATCTGCCCCTTATTTTCCCTCTTCTGAGACTAGCTTGTCAAAATGGCCGGGCCCTTCAGGGAGCCACACAGCTGATGGCCCCACCCATCACTCCACCCCCATGCGCTGTAGCTGAGGTGATTGACAGCTTAGGGTTCAACGGTAAAACAAGGAAGCTCTTGACTTTCTTGTTTCTACTGCTTTGTGGCGGCTGAAGAGGGGCGGAGCAAACACATCATGAAGGAGCATGGGCAGGGTTGAAGACCAGCAGGGGGAGACACTGAACTAATCCCTACGTCACATTTTGTAGGAAGTGAGAAATGTCCTGCTTAGAAACCCAATTTCAAAGGAAGATATACCTTAATTACATAGCGTGGTTGTTTTTGGCCTGTTCATGACTTAGAACACCATAAGAGACCATTAAGCACTTAGAAAAGGGATTTTTGCATAATATGTCCCCTTTTAATAAATGGTATAATGAATAATAAATACTTCAGATTTAAAGAAATTTGAGTTTTTATCCACTTTTCCTGGGTTTGGCTTTAAAGGGTAAAGTGCTGAAGTGATCATACCTCCAACTGTACCCGAGATGCTGTCCAACCTGCTGCAGCATCTCGCACGGCTGCAACACTTTCCAACACTATTATAACTCAATGTCACATTTCTTTCAAGACTTCAAACTTTTAAAATAGAAGTAATGTCATTACTGTTGTATATTGCACACTGCAATATAAAAACACACACCTGATTCTAGTTTTTCACACAGTGACACACACAAACATGTACTAAAACTCCTATTTCATGTCCCTTAGATATAAACATCTGGCTTAATGTTGCTGTGAGGAAATCCTTCCACGATATCATTCCACACCAGAAATTAGTCCACCCATGACCACAGCAGGTGCCACCATAGGAACCACCCAGATCAAGGCAGGCTGGGGGATCCACACCACAGCCACAGGGCTGCAGTGCCACCCAGACAAGGACGATCACCGTGGCAACACGTGTGCAGACCAAGCAGGCAGAGCTGCCCGTGTGAAGGATCCCCATAAGGAAAATACTGGAGTAAAAAATGTTAAAAAGTAAAGAAAAAAAGAAAAAAAATACACAAAAGGAGTTCATTGAAATAATTTACTAAAATAAAAAAAAATAAAAAAAACAAAGACAAAAACACAAATAAAAAAATAAAAAATTCAGTAAAAGCTGAACTAACAAGGAAGGTCTTGGGCCTCTTTTTAAGAACATCAATAGTCTCTGCAGATTTAGTCAGTTTCAATGTCCTCATCCAATAAGATGCATTTGTTAATAACCATCCTGCGTGTTAGACATGAGGCAGAACTTTAAAATGTGACACTGGGGGCTCCTCACCACGTATCTGTGTGGTGAGCTGGGAATGTGAGAATTACACTAGTATGTTGGGAAGAAGGATGTTTTCAGAAAGAAAAACCTCCCAGCTCAGTTTTCAGAGGTGCCCTTGTGATATTTCTCCTGGATCCCAGTTTCCTTTAATGGCACACACACACACACACACACAGAAGGGGGTCTCACACCTGGTAATGACTGAAATCAGTTGAACAACTGGATGTAGAGAACAGCAAGAACACAGGACGTTCTGTACGTACAAATAAGGACTGGATAAAATGAAAACAGACATCTCTTTATTTTTTCCTTCATAAAGCATATTGATCTAAGAGCAGCAGGAATATCATTTCACATCTGTTCACACCTTATATTATAATACTGACTGGATAAAGCAGGTAATTTAGTCAAAATCCTGCATGATCCCCAAAACTTAAAGCCTTCCTTGTAATAAGCCCAGAGTCAAAACTAGTTCTAAAATGTCACATATTTTGTTTCACTGTTTCCGATCATGGTATTTAACTAGCGTAAACATTATCTATACATGAATAACAAAAAAAACCTTAAAACTATATTATGTGCCGATGACACTAATTCATGTTTTTGTTGGGGAGAACCTGCAGCAACTCCTGGACATGGCAATGTTTTCTTCCACTTTTCACTTTGTTTTCTTATATTATGTTTGAAAATAATATACTTATTAAAGTGCTTGGCATTGCTGGCTACTAAATATAAAAGTATGTTTCAGCAATTAGCAGGCAATGCTAGCAGCCGCTGGTTTCACATTTCCAGGGGGCAAATGTCCCAGAGACGGTGGCTACTTGCCCTCAGACTTTATGTATCTACACAAAAAATGGATATAAGAGGTCAAATCTGGAACTCACTGTTGGAATAACAAAAGCCAGGCTGGTTTAACTCATGAGAGGAGGGGGCAGGAGTTTAAACCTGAGCAACACCAGTAGGATCTGTCCTACCGCGCTCTACTCTCTGGAGAGGACAGCTTTTGGGCATTAGTCAGTAACCATCTTCACGCCGAGGAGCATCATTAGCATGTTTTAAAAAAACAACTGCTGGTGGCGTTAAAACGTAAAGTCAAGCGAACAGACGGAGCAGGGACGAGGCCATCTCAGCTGCTCTCCTCCTGCTTTAAGTGCTAATTGAGCTGCCCGCTGTCTTGACCCTGACCCCCGGCCTATTCACGGGGTCCCGTTCTCACGGCCGTGACGCACCACTGGAAGTAGCCTCTGGGTCCTCCACCCACCCTCCGTCGGACAATGAGAGGTCACCACCTCGCTGCCCACCATCTTGACATCCACCCCCACGTTTGACAATGGCCCCCCCGGTGGCCCCGGAGTCTCTAACAATGGGCAGACGCGCGTGACAGAAGCGGTAACGCGGCTTCTTAAAATGCAACACAGAATCCGGCTGGTAAGGCTGCATTAATCGGACGTTTTGGCTCCTGAGGGCCGAGGTCAGAATCAATCCGGTGTAAGAGGCAGCGAGATGATTGGGTTTTAAGTGGACGTCTGCAAAGCTGCAGCCAGAACTACACATCCTGTGTTAGACCAGAGAAACAGACCCAACAGAGCAGATGGACGGATTTGAGTACATTTCTGTGATTAAATGTGGTCCAAAATACATGTTTTTTACTTTATAAAACACTTTTCTTTCTCTATTACACATTATAACGCTATGAAGGTCAAATATCTGAAATTGGGACGGTGATAATATGTAAAGCCCTTAATATATATTAATGTGACACTAACAATGATTATTAAAACATTAAAAAGGGGGAAAAAACGTGATATGTGATAGAAAATATGAAAAATTATAATTTAATTTGAAAATAACAATTTCTAAATGTATGAATTGCATTTATCTGCAAGTAAAACTAATGTATATATAATATAATACAAGGCAAAAATATTTTTAAAATTTTAGATTTTCTATCATGTATTACTACCTAGTAGTACTAGTTATAGTGATAACATCAATATATTCAAATATAATGCATAAAAATAAACATCTGAATTAATCATGTGTTATATATAAAACATGTTATTGAGTTTTGATGTATTAATAAATATTTAACCAATGTAACATGCTACAATCACCATCTATGTTGTTTTTCTTTCTTTAAACATTTTATGGACACCTTCAGCAATTATTGTGGAAATAAAGAGGAAAATGTGTAAAAAAATCCTCAGAATATTAGATAAGATTGACTATTCAACTCTGACATATAAAGCCTGCTAATGAAGTGAAACTGAGATAAGAAGGAAATTATATTTTAAAAAGGAATATTTCTCATCTTTTATTCGCTTGTGTAAAATCTGCAACAAAAATATTTATAATCTAAAATATATAAACCCCACTAGACTTAAAAAAGACTTTACATTTAAGCATATATATATATAAACATCCACCAGTTTCACTGGTTTAGTCATGACTTCCTTCAGCTGTACGGACGGCTGGAGCACAGGGAGTAAAGTGTCTGCTAAATAAATGTTAACACACACACACACACCTGTATGTCTAAGCCTTCAACACACCATTCATTACTCCTGCATCTAACTTCCCAGTTTAAACACCTCTCTGCCACACCATGACATCTGACTGATGTGATGGCAGAGATTGCATCAAATAAAACCGATTTACTTTTAACACAGCAGCAAAAACCCAAACACATGTCTGTGTCAGAAGAGATGGACGTCCACTTTCTTCTCCGCGCTGCTGAGTGACTGTAAACGATGATGAAACGACGTCATTACAATGGCCGCGTGAAGCTTAATGTCTCAGAAAAGCTCTATAAACCCCGGGTGGGGGCGGGAGGATTTGGGGGGGGGAGGGAATGGATTGATATTCTAGTAGAATATGACAAACGACACTTTAAAGATGGCCCGCCCACACTGTTGCACTTTCGCTGAGAGGACGCTGCATTTCATTTCGAGCACGTTCTGTCAAATGTTTGCATTAATGGCAATCGAGGTTCATCCGTGACCCCGCCGAGCCGGCGGGAGCGGCGGGCAGGAAATGAGAGCGCCAACAATAGCACTTAAAAACAGGAGAGAGGCGGTTGCATAATCAGCACAAAAAGTGTGTGTATGTGTGTGTTTGAGGGGGTGAAAGAGAAATTGAGAGTGTGTTCGAGGAGGTGGAGTTGCAATTATCAACCAGGGATAAAAAAATAAAAAAAATAAAAAAAAAGACAACGAGCTACTTGTGTAAGTTATTTTGACAGGCCCAATTTCCCAGTGTAGGTGAAATGGAGTTTGTGTGTGTGTGTGTGTGTGTGTGTGTGTGTGTGTGTGTGTGTGTATGTGTGTTTGCATGTATTAGGAATTATCAGGAAAGTCTTCTCTCTCTGGACTGACAGCTTGCCTAATGGCAAACATTCCTCCTTTCTTTATTCCCCACTTAATCAACACCCTCGCCTCATTACCGAGAGTCATTCTGCAGCCTTGCGCACGTGCAAACACACACACACACACACACAAACGTCTACCTACCTGCACTGTCTTTCCAGCAGGATAGCACAGTGCAGGATTATTACAGAGTCCAGCAACGTGCTACAGAGCCACCTGGACTGAGGTGTTTAGATTCAGAGGATCTTAAAACAGAATCACTGACAAGTCTTCATCGTCTTCTGAGACAAAGAAAAAAAAAGATTGCGATGAACAAGCTGAAGTGTGCATTACGGTTCTGATGAGTCATCACTTTTATGAGGAGCATAAATTTCCTTCAACATGATTAAGATGCTAATTGAAAACTGACATATTTGTTCACTTAAAGCAAACCTGCACACACACACACGGGGATCTAACGGGAGTTTGTTTTGGCTTGGTCAAGTGTCTGAAATCCCAACATGATGTACAGATGCTGAAACACAACACTGACTGTAAACACACTCGACATAACAGCCAAGCTGCCTCTTCTTTAACAAATAAATCCTTTAATAATCAGAGTTGTCCTGAATGTTACTGACAAATTGCACATCTGTCCGTTTGATGGCTTCGTTTTAGTCAAAAACCAACGTGGGAGAGGCTGTAATAGCTGCAGGATTACTATAAGAAAGACCAGAATTCATTAAGCAGTGCAGTTGTTCAAATAAATTTGGAATAATTCTAATTAAGTTTTAGTTTTTGGTTTTAGGGGATATGAAGTGCTGATGGTACCGAGGAATCAAGTAAGTTGTTGCAGTGTGGGTGAAGTTTAACTAAACTTTCCTCGAGGTTGGTTCACCGTTAGAAACACCGAACATGACCTGATCGTAACTGCATCGTTTTGGAAACCTAACAGGTAGCAGATTCATGTACCATTACTTCAGGTTTCCTGCAATCAGTGTGAGACGTGTGAGAACTGGCTGAACACAGAGTGAGCAGGAAACTATAGCGGGTACAGTAGCTGAAGCAGAGGAGGATCATAATTAAGGATTAAATGACAAATGGAAAAGTTTTTGGAGAACAAAACGGAGGAATCTGTAAAATGGGTGAATGAGTGGACAGTTGGAGATCATTTACAG
Organism: Leptatherina wallacei; assembly: GCA_028567055.1. Taxonomy (NCBI): domain Eukaryota; kingdom Metazoa; phylum Chordata; class Actinopteri; order Atheriniformes; family Atherinidae; genus Leptatherina; species Leptatherina wallacei. The sequence goes on from JAOXYM010000008.1 coordinate 26,783,392, forward strand.
CTATTTTCTTTAACTTTTGATCACCATCCTGGTTGTGTTACTCCAAAAAGGGAGGATTTTATTTAAATTTTTTTAAGAACTTGGACATCTCAGTTAAAATTTTCCTGAAAGGTCAGCAGGACACCATCAAATGAATTTACAAGCCTTTTGGGTCATTAAAGGACAAAAAAGTCCCCACCCATAAACTGCTATTAAACACATTAAAAACAATCCTAATCAGAGCATGCAAATATGTAATCATTCAGATTATTTTAACCCTTTAAATGCCAATTTGGTCACATGACAACACTTTCTTTGGAAAGAAAATACACATTTGATGTTTTTCTTAAATATTTCGAAGACTGATAACATCCCCAGCCACCCAAAATGTGTTATGTGGAAAACAATGACTGTATATAAATATTTTTTTAATCAAAACAGAGACATCATGTGATCAAAAAGATATTTAAAAGGGTTCAAATTATTTGAATAATTAAATATTTGGCAGTATTGATTAGGACCGAAGCTGACAAACATTTGATAAAAAAGTAGAAAAAGGCTACTTCGATAAGAATCTGTTCAGTTCTTATAGACGTTTTTTGTTCTATACGGACCCAAAAATGTAGGAAACCGAAGGTTAAAACATCAACATGCTGCTGAAATAAAACAGCCACAGGACAGTGAGGTTCAGATTGCTCCGATAAATATGTAGCTGCAGCTCAGCTCTACAAACCCAAGGAGCACTGCTGGTTCCAGTGATAATTCTCATTTCCTACACCGAGTACCGACGTTTTAACTCAAGTTGTTTTGTTAATCTGTCGGCTGGTTAGCTGCCTGGCTTCCAACATGCTGTTTTCTTACATGTTTAACACAGTTGGAATTTTTTAAACTGTATGTAGCATTAATGATTTTACTCATTTCCCAACCGAAAAGATTATCAAGTGTCTTTTATGCACACATGCAACAGTCCGATGGATGTTTTGGTCATTTTTGACACACACAAAACGCCCCATCTTGCTTCGAAATGAGCGAGAACAGGCAGTAGCTAAGAAAATAGCCACAAATAATACACTGAGGTGTCATAAGTTTAGAAAAAAAAGGCTCATTGGGAGCCCCAGGTGCGGCAGCAAGCCAATAATAATAGGCTCTCTTTTTTTCTGTCAGTGTACAGACAACGTTGTGCAGCAGAGGAGAACTTACCTGCCACGTTGGCCACATCTGCAGTGCTGACGTTCTGGTTGTTGGGGCTCACTTTGAAGGTCACGGCCGGACCCACCACCCTGTGGAACACACACACACACACACACACACACATTTAAAAGCTTCACAAAGCATGCTCAGAATTTATTGTCCTCAATGGCTCTGCATTGTTTTTCAGACAGTGGGAGTAAAAGGAGTTGTGCTCATTAAAGCTCAGCCATACGTGGCACTTTAGGGACAAAAAAAAACAAAAAAACAAAGGTTTAACCTGTGGCGATCCTTTAGGCTGTTGCAATCCCCATTACCACTGAGAGATAACCTCTTGAATCGCAATGTAATGTGCCTGTAAGCATTTAAGCATGCAGGGAAATGAAGAGAAGGGGGGGGGGGGGTCAAGTTGAGAGGATTTTGGTTATCAAGAGGAAAACGCTCTAATATACATTTCTCAGATGAGGAAACTTATCTTAAGAAGCTTAGTTTATTATACGTTTACATTTTCATTCAACAAACTGTGACTACAAAACATATCGAGTGAAAGAAATGGAGGTAGAGAAGAAAAAGGATAAAGAGAATCGGTTTTTTTTAAGTCTTTTGTAATGCGCTCCCCCATGTTCATTCAAGATTTTTGGGTAATAACGCAGCTTGAATTGAAACACTGAGCGGGAGACGGAGAGAAGCTGGGTGGTCAGAGTGGAAAGCGAAGTCTCCCAGTGTGATTAACTTTTTGTTTTTCCCTGCTGCAATTCAGCCTAAAGGCCCAGCTGGAAGATACATTAGCGAGGCTCCCTCCAGGACGCAGTGACTGCTACTGTAACAACACTGCTATAAAATATGGCGACATCATTAATGCAGCAGGTCACATCCTAATGTTGATGGCAAAAAAAAAAGAAAGGTCCAAATGTGTTCAAAGTGGTTTCACGTTGATGGATTTAAATTGTTTTCATTGCAGAATTGAGTGCATTTTGCAGGCAGGGAGGTCAGCCTTTTTATTCTAACAATTAAGGTAAAAGGATCAGAAAAATAATTAACAGGGAATTTTTTTCCCCCCTTTCAGAAAATGGCTTTCTGTACAACATATCCTTCATACAAGTTATATTTAACCCAAATAAAGTTGCACATTGAAGCAAAATCAAACCTAAAAAGGGAAGTTTTGTCTTACCAGTAACAATAAACTCTTAATAACCACACATCTGATCCTGACTACTGGGTTAAAACCTATAAGCGTTTGCTTATCAAAACCTTTGGAAAGTTTGGATGACATTCCCAGCCATGCAACTTCTTTATTCATTAACTATTGTGGGGTTTTAATTGGGGTTTCTTGGGTCCTGAGGCCAGTATATCAAAGAAAAACACGGCCAACACCAACTCATAGTCAGCAGCAGTAATGTTATACATTTCCAGCATTTAAGGTGCAATAACAAACTAATTAGACAGAGTCAAATTAATGATCCACAGGGGGAAATATAATGAAGCCAAGTCTAGAAAATAAGTAGGAAATACTTTTCTGGTACTCTTGTTATAAATTGCAGTGTTTATACATATAAAAAAACTGATGGATTTTCCATATAATATTTATATTTTGAGTTTTAGAGCAAAAAAAAAAAAAAAGCAAAAAGAGCCTGTCTCGGCTGGCCCATCCCCCGACAACAACAGCTCATTTTTCCTCATCATTATTTCTCCTCCGAGCGATGCAGCCGATATATTTGTCACATCCATGAAGTGATTCATCAGCTGGCACAGGCAAAGTCTCCATGTGTGATGAAAAGGTGTGTGTGTGTGTGTGTGTGTGTGTGTGTGTGTGTGTGTGTGTGTGTGTGTGTGTGTGTGTGTGTGTGT
>JAOXYM010000008.1:26789591-26807526 GCA_028567055.1 Leptatherina wallacei
CACACACACACACACACACACACACACACACACACACACACACACACACACACACACACACACACACACCTGTAAATGCTGGACGAAAACCCTTTTAACACTGGTCAACAAACCTGCTCACCTGCAGCGCATTGGGAAAGGGATGCAGGTCTGAATGCCAATCACACAAATTATTTTGCACTAGACCCGGGTTTTAATCAGCCCAAGCTCAGCCCACAGTGGAACCAGAAAACACGAGTGTTCAGGCTCACTTTCCCTGAGGATGCTGCAGTCAGGACAACACAGAGAAGCAAAGTTCACGTCTTCTTAACAGAAACACATGAGCGTCACATCTCACGTAAAGGCTCTGAAATGAAGTTTATCTTTTACTTTCCTAGTGATTTATAAGAAATACAAACTAATTCTTCATCCGTCCATCTAAAGCTGATGTCTGGAGCTCAGCCAAAAGTCAAAAACTCGCCTGTAATTTGCCAGAAATGCAGCTAACTGGATCGAGTGTAGTTCCATCACCACATTTATCCTTTAGGAAACAGGTTTAGACATTTGGAAGGCTTTTATAGGCTTATTTTAGAAAATTTAAAACCTGACCCAAGAATAAAAATGGGGATAAAATCATATTTTTTTTTATCTTAGTTCCACTGGATTCTCATAAAGTTTCCTTTTACTATTCACTGCTAAGTTTACCACTTTATTCTAAGCATTGTTTCTCTTCTCTATCACGTCTTAAATAGCTACCACTGAGTCAATGATACAAGATCCCACAATCCAACTGTTGGACCGTCCGAAATGTTTGGTCTATCTGCAAATTTTAACACTTTAAAAAGGAGATAATCACTAATAAATAGGATTGAAATGAGTTTAATGTTTCTTTTGTTATTACAATGTGTTTTTTTTTCCCCGCCCCACCATATGCTTGTCCTGAGCTGGCTCCTCTTCTCATCACCGTCGACCCATACAAAGTCCTTATTATTGTGGGCTGGCAGAGTTACAGGTGATTTTTGAAAAGCCTAAAAGACTTTTAAGTATACAGAGCATGAAAACCTGGTTGGGTTTTGTACTCTGGTAGCTGCTGGAGTCTTGGAGCCCTCTCAGTCTGCTCCTGATAATGTGCATACCAATACAGTTATTGTACTGTCCTGAAGGTTTCACCATCAATCGCTAGTTATGTTTTCATATACAGATGTCCGAAATATTATTCATACCCTTCCATTAAAAAAAAGGAAAAAAAATCAGTTGCCACTGAAATGAGCTGAACCTTACAAAAGTAATAATGAATAGAATTGTATGAAAATAATGACATTGCTTTTGAATTGTGGTGCAATAGAAATATTTTCAGAAAACAAGCAAAAAATATGAGAAAATATACGTTATGTCACTCATAAGCTAATATTTTGTTGAACAATCCTTTGAGGCGATCACTCTCCATCAGACTTCTACGCCTGTTGACAGGTATTTTGGCCCACTGGTTCATCAGAAAGTGTTCTCATTGGTCCAGGATTATTTTGTTTATTTTTTCAACTCAACGCAATTAAAAATCAATTTCAGATTTCATTAAATTATAATTTACCTTTATATAGTTCAGTCTCCAATTATTTGAATTACTATCAAGACTTTTGACATTTCTTTAATTGAAGGGTATGAATAATTTAGCAGACGTGTACTAGTTGCTACATGGTGTTCATGTTTGTCTTCTTATAGGTGCTCCTAATGATTCTCAGCTGGTTCTGTTTTGGTGTTACCCTACCTTTTATATTTCTACCTTTTTCTTCTCTTAACTCCCTCCTTTCTTCCCTAAGATTTAAAACATACAGCTCATCATATTACAGCTAGACTGGAATACCCACACACCATGCCGTTTTTAAACCACGTCAAAAAAATCATCCTTATAAAATCTACTCATGTTTTCCATATGCAGGTATGTGATCATTTGTTTGATCTTAATTAAACTGATGCTCATTTTAATTAATGTGTCTGAAATCTAATGCAGTGTAGAAAATCCTGTGCAAACGAAGCTTGTGTTTCTATATTTTTTTCAGTGTCTTTTTTCCTCGTCCAAAAGACTAAATCTAATAAAAATGGAGACTTTTTATGGTGATTAACATTAAAAGCTACAACTGATGGAGACGTTCAGTGCCCCCCCCCCACCCATCACTCACGTCCATCCAGTTCAGGCCCACTCTCTCCTCCTTGTGGCGGCTTTTTGATACGACCCCTCAGCTCAGACAGACATTACATCACCTCAGCACTCGTTTCAACAAACAAAAAAGAAAAACCTCCAGTCTACACTCGGTGACGGTTACGCAACAGCCATCATTATTCCACAGCCGGCTACAGTCAAAGGCTCTGCTGAACCACCCACATCAACGCGTCCCTCCCGCCCGCCGCGCTGCCCTCAACCACTACCAGGCCACGGCTGCAGCTAAAACATTTCCACAGCCGTTGTTTTTTTTTGTTTTTTTTTCTAAAAGTGCTCACCGTCAGTATTATCTAATCAGTATCGAATTGTTCCAAATGAAATGTAAGGGTGTGAGTCACTCTCCAGGTTTGTTTTGTGTCCTGGTACAGTGTGTAGGCTCCCTTTTATGATTCATACGTAGCCAGTGTGGAAGTTTTGCTGCAGGCTTGCTGAACCGCTGCTCTCTGGATGCTCTCTCCAGAGAAAAGCGTTTGGAAAAGGAAGCTTCGCCGTCTTGTCGGCGGCTGAGGTTGAACAGGTCGCTAACTACTTTGTTCAGGGATACTTCTGTAGCTGTAATATGCTAATCTGCTGATACCATGTGAAGGTGAGGGTTCAGGTGCCTGTGGTGATGCTGCCTGGTAAATGGATGAAGGGGAGTTTGTGAGATAAAGGGAGGGGAATAAGAGGGGTACATAATGTGGGATGACTTTATAAAGTCCCTTCTCATTTTATAGCGAAAAATAAAAGAAATATGAATACTTTAACCTGTCTGTGGATACTTCTGGATTAACTTCTTCCATTTTTGAGATATATCTCAAGACCAATACATTGTGATGTATGACATGTCTTGAGTGAAATTAAAAGCATTTTCCTAAACAACGTCCTAATGCTGTGAGCCAAAATACTTCCATTTTTGACAGAAATAATCCCTCTTTCAGACATTTTCGCTACTTAAAAAGTGGCAACACATTTCATACTTCACATATCACAAAAGCTTTTTTTTGCTAAAATTATTTTTAAAAGGATTTTGGGGGGAAAAAAACAGTACTGACCTGATGTGAGCAGGTTCATTTAAGCCAATACAGCGTCACATTATTCAAGATTTAGTCTTGGGAGTCGCTACTGTTACAAATATGAAGACTTTCTGAATATTTCTGACAGAACCGTGGAGCCTTATTCCGTCCTGAGAGACGCAACTAAAAGAAGCTAATGTCATATTCTTTTACAGAGAGGCAAACAATATGCAGGTGAAAGCTTATACGGTGTTGTTTCATAAGAAAAACCTTTGAGGCAAATTCCTTTTGCAGATCACAGAGAGGAAAAGAGACTTGAGCAAGAAAAATAACTCAGTTTGTGCCGGAGTTGCAGTTTTAGTCAGAACTTCCTCTAAAAGAAGAGGAAAGATCAGAAGGATGTATTAGTTAATCTTTATTTTTCTCAACACAAAACTTAAAAAAAAAAAAAAGTACCAAACCTGTGAGATTTAGTGTAGGTGGTTATTAATAATCGAAGGGCTGCAGGGTGGTGTGGTGGTTGGCACCGTTGCCTTATTGGATGGAGGTTCCTGGTTCCAACTCATGCTGGGGTCTCTGCTCTCCATGTACATGTGTGGCTGTTCTCTGGGTACCCTTGCTTCCTCACATGGTCTAAAAACATGCTTCCTGGTGTTTCTAATTTCTCCCTATGGAGTGGTTGTCTGTCTCTCTGTGTTGGTCGTGTGATGGACAAGTGACCTGTCCCGGGTGTACCCTGCCTCTTACTAGCTACTGGGATGGGCTCCAGACCATAGCAGCCATGCATGGAAATTAATAGGTTCAGACAATGGATGAAGGAATAACAAGACACTTCATGATAGAGCCATAGCTTCAGATGCAGTCTTTCAGTCCAGTTCTCGTGTAATTTAGCATACCTCAGTCTTTCTTCTCAGTTTCCCTTCCTACAGAATGGCTTCGACAGCTGACTCTTCCACAGAGACCATTTCTAATGAGGATTTAGCCAGCAGTAGATGGATCAATTAAAAAAAAAAAAAAAAAAAAAAAGGTATAGATGCATTTCTCAGATCCCCCATCAGGTCTTGACTGGGTTATTTCCTACTTTCAGATACAGGCCTGACACTTCTCTTTCCATCACAACTATGTTGATGTTAAAATACTATCTTATACCAATCAAACTGTTATATTTGGCCCTTTTTTTTTTATTATACATGAACATACATAAAGAAACGGGAAAAAAAGGCTAAATGGCTTAGAGCCCAATGGGATCCTAAAATCCTTGGCAATAGGATCTTATTCTGCGAGGTGGTAAAAGGCTGCCAGTAATAGACAGGCTACAGATGCTATTTAAATTAGTTCTTTAAAGTATGTGTAGCCAAAACAGTGTTTCATCCGTCGATTGCATTCAGTTTAAAAGTAGCTTAAAGAATAAAAACAATTCTTCTGAAATGGTCATGTACAAGCACTGGACAGAAAATGAGAGAAAAAAGTCCAAACAGGAACTTTGAAGAAAGCCTGGAGAGCTACTGCTCAAGACTATTCTAAAAGATCAGCAAGTCCGGCTGTGAAATATAAACAACTGAGAGGTGGATTAGGAGTTTTTTACAGAGTACAGTTGTTCAAAATAAAGAAAAAGGTGGACTTTATAACAGGTGATGTAGAAGCAGGGAGGTAAAAGCCACAGGTAGTCTGGGTAAATCTGGAGTGTGGGCAGACTGGTGTCAGCCTCAGACCTTGGTCTCTGGGTTTAATCATTCTGCTGAAGGTGACTGCTGCTGCCACAGTGATGAAAAGCCGGGCGGCCTTGAAAAATAAGCGTGGTGCCTCTGACAAATTGTCAAGGCGGCTCCCCCTGCTGGGCTTTTACTGTGCTCACAACAAAAGAGACCCCCGACTTTCTCCTCCTCTCTCTGCAACCATATCTCCTGTGTCACTCTCACTTTCTCTGCCTCCAATCCATCACCCTCCCCTGTGTGTGGCTCCATCCTTTCATTGCCAGGATAGAAGAACAAAGACAAAAGGTGCATTAGAACCGGAGAACAGTGCAGGCCACCCAGGGACTCAATGCAGCAGCCGGGCGGCGCAGCGAGGTGCCGAACGAACAACAGCGCCGGGCAGCTGGATGGCGTATCTAGTGTGGGTGTATGTGGTGAGTGTGAAGGTATGTGCGTGTAAATGGCATGACCTCAAGCCACCCAACCCTCACCTGTCTACACACAGACACCCAATAATACATGAACGCACACACATCGTTCTTAACATCTGTGAATTTACACAGGTATGAGAATCCCAACAGCTAAACGCCAAAACCAGTTTAACAGAGTAAAAGTTTCAGCCAGCTGTTGCACAAAAACATCACCTTCTAGAGGACAAACACACATAAATCAGTTTGTAATAATTCCATCAAACTGAGCTGTAATAACAAGATAACAGAGAAATAATCCAAACTGATCCTGCACAGATCGGCATGATCACGATTTTATAAAGGCCTGAAAGTTTTCATCTGTACAGAATATTAATATCTAACAGAAAGTATAATATCAGAAAACTGGGATATAGAAGGAGCATGTTTCCTTCCCCCAAGACACAATCTGGACTTTTGAACCCAATAGGGCTTATAACCTTTTTGAGGGTTTGACTGTAAATCCATGTTCTCAAGTAGTAAATGTACAGTTACTGCCTCTTAATGAATGACCTACAATGTGTTCATTGACATGTTAATGTGTGATGGGGAAAAGCACTTTCTACGTTTAAATTAAAAAGACGGTCTATGTGGCAGGGCCGGCTCGACCCTCTATGGGGCCTCATGCGGAATTTGATCTGGAGGGGCGCCCCTAGACCACCTCAGCATCACCAATAGCTTAACTTTAAATAGTGCTTGATTATGTCATACTCTCTAAATGCAACACAGATATTCATTTGGATCATTTGTAGTTTGCTTCAGAACAATGGTCTAGTATTCATTTTTTTACTTTTTATTATGCAGTGTGATTTAAGTGTGTGGCGTACTGAATTTGTAGTTGGAAGTAAGAGAAAACATACAAGACACATTTAGAGTAAACAAGCTAACCAGTTTACTTTTGTTTTGAAAAAATTTGCTGCACAAAAAACTGCATGAAACTTGGCACACAACCATGATTTAAATAGTATAGAAGAGTTTACCATTTTTATTTAAATTATTCAATTATATATTAATGACATTTGTAATTTTTTAATCTAATTTCTAGATATCTTGACATTTCAAGCACACGGGTTGGTGGTGTTGGGGCGCGAATGCCTTGGGCCAGCTCTATTATAAAAAGCCCAAACTACAAGGGAACTAATAAGTACCCACTGTTGGGGATACAAGAGTCCCATCCTTGAGGATACCACTAAAAGTAAAACTAGGTAATTTTCCCCCAAACATTTTGCTTCTTTTTTCTCTCTTCATGCACTTCAAATATATTTTCCAGCTATTCTGTTGAGTGCTGAATTGTGCACCACACAGATCGATTAAGGCTCAAAGTGCACATAATCTAAACTTGTGTTTGAACAACATGAGGAAAGAATAAGCTTCCAGACATAATTTTAAGCTGGAGGCCTCCAAACTGCGAGCATGTCCTAATACAGATGTCAACTTCTGGTTTTAACCCCATTGGCCAAAATAACTTGTGCAATTTCTCTATTAAGTTGTGATTATGTATTTTCTTAAAAACTGTTGCATAGCTGGCTCTCACTCCCTATGGGATATTAAATTTACCTTTGATGTTGCCTAATAAACATGTGCATATTATAAAATCAGCCAAAGGGCCAATGAGGATACCGTTGCCAAAACAAGTTTTAGAAACTATGCAGGGCCAGGAAGTGTCAATCACACTTCCACATGCATTACAATACAAACACATTAAACAGACTGGCTGGTTTTGCAGATATCCACTGAATGTCTTAACTTTGCAGAATATTTTTTTTTAAAAAGGTCTAAAACCAATGTTCCTCAAAGACAAATTGTAAACAATTGCAACATTTCTCTCCCTAAAGAGCAGAAACCATTAAACAATTCAAGGAACGTGAAGGAATTTCAGAGCAGAAACCGATGGTACATCCATGATCTTCGATTGCACGGCACTGCATTAAAGTCACTTTTTCTCTACTGTTCAAACTTTCTTGGACTCTGGGCTTGTTCATGATGATTTATAGTTTTGTTTGAGTCTGCTAGTTTTTTGCTACTGTAGCCCAGTGATGGAGACACCGACATTTATTGTGTCTCAGTATTATCCCAAGTGAATCTCATCCATAAAGAAAAAGGTTGTTCAGTTTGACCTCATAGATGTTACAAAAGTTGTTGCTTTCTCAAGTGGAAAGTTTAAAAAATAGCTTTGGGCCTAAGGGGTATGATATTATTTTAACTTTGTCATGTTGACACCCTAGTGTTGCACAAACCCCCCTTCCAGCATGTACATTGAATCTCAATCCACTCGCTGCCTCTTCTTTTTGATTACCAGTTTACATCCCGCTGGAGGACCATCTCACATTTGAAACTCCATGAAATTTCTGGTCATGGTCAAGTCAACACCCTCCCCCAAAAAAACTGATTTTGCATACTGTGTATGGTATTCAAACCAACATCAAAATTTTTAACTTTTTGTAGAGATTAGTGAAATGACTTAAGATTTCTAACAATTACAGTTTTTAAGTTCTTATGCGTTTTGTTAAACTTAAAAGCATTCAAATGATTGGATGAGATTTAGTTAGTGAAGCTGTACCATAAGCAGGATCAGAGACGTCCTCTGTAGCAACAAACTGCACATATGCCCTTTCACTGCAGGGTCTTTAGATAAGATCACCACCTTTAAGTGTGTGGTGCTACTGTGCAGTACAGTATTAACATGCTCAGTATATGTCACATTCTTTATTAACCACACATGTACATGTTCATGCATCATTCGTCAGGGGCATCTTTTCTTAAAAGAGTCCAAAATTGCTTTTATGCAGCTTCTTTTAAGCCTGCAATGACTCATTCAAACTTGAGCATTTGTCAACACCAGTTTAAGCATCAAATCTTTCAAATTTGCTTTTCAACTAAAGAACTACTTCTGAGACGTCAGCATGAGGTCTTCAGCAGTTCAAAACAAGACTTCCCCTTCTTAGCGTCCCAGGTTGCATTCATTTAACATAAGGCATTCACCCTGCTGTTTCGCAGGGCACAGCAAATTCTGGTGTCATTAAAATTCTGGAAAAAGCCCTTAAAAGACTTTGAAATGTTAAACAGAAATACCCCATGGGAGATCCTGACCTCTTGCTTGGGTTCCCTAGTCTGCTTTTCTCAATGACGTTGTCAGATCTCAGAATCTAAAATGCTGATAGTCAGTAGCTAAAAAGGTTGAATCACTTTCAAAATACCCCAGTTTGTACTTTCAGAGCCAACATGTTCGATCGAAAACTGTACAAAACTCCAACAACACAGTCTTGTTCGGGAACATAGACACACAGCATGATCCTTAACTTTGTGTTCATTTTAAACCCCTGCAGTAGCATTTGTTCTGCTGTTGCAGCTGTTCTCAACCCACTGCAAAGTCACCTGTGGTCTGAAACGTTGCCACAATCTCAGCATGCCAACAACCCACAGAAACCAGGTTAGACATAAGCAAACGACTGGCAAACTAAAAAGAGAAAAATCAATCAAACATAGGAAAAAATACAAAGAAACAGAGGGATGATGATGGCAAAGACAGAAGTGGATGACAACGTTGGGAGTGAAACAACAGAGGGGGTTCAGGCAGAGTTCAGTCTCATTAATAAATGATTGCAGTGAGCGGCAGCTTGACTCCAACGTGTCAATGTGGACACTCAATGCTTTTTTATCCCCCCCCCAAAAAAAAGCATGAAAAAAATGTTGACAGAATGAAAATAAGGCCACGTCCTTGGGTTTCTTCTCTGTGAGGGCAATGTGTTCTCTTCTTTTATTCACGTCTAGTATTAAAGCCTTGTGCCTCTCTGCTTTGATCCCACCAGTTTGCCCTCTCTGATCTGACATGCTGGGGGGTAACTGTGGAGGAGCCAAGACCGCTCATCTTCTAAAGGGGGAACGTTAGAAGAGTTTTAGTATGCGATGCTCCCCCTTTGAGGAAAAATGCCGCCCACTCGAGCCCATAGGTAGAAACTGGTTGTTGTCAGGAGAGCGAAGCACTATGGATGTCTTGAGTCATCAGCAGACCTTTGATCCTGCTGTGTTTCTAGTCTGTGGGTAGAGTTTGTTGTGGTTTTAAAATGCAGCTGAATTGATGTGTTTTTCTTGATGCAATTCTTATTTTTATTGAACTGCTTGGCTGTCTGACAGCTGGGAAGGCTGCTTGGCCAGGGGTGCTGTTACACCACAGGGCAAAGTGGGTTTTAAAAAATACATTACAAGCATTTAGATGCTTTATTTTTAGGATTCTTACAGAAGAAACTGCTTCAGTTTTCACTGTCTGAGTGCTTGTAATCCTCATGATGTGGAGACGTAGACGGGTTTGATACCTTGTGGAACCACTTCCCTGTACTGGTGACAAAACAAGGCCCCATACGGTAAATTATTTTAGGACTCGGTTGAAAAAGAAACAATTTTTATTGCCTGGGAAGGTGTTACAAAGACGGTTAATCTAAATAAATAAGACAGCTGTAGTCTGTACAACTCCTGGCAAAAATGATGGAAACTTGGAGGATGTTCCTCCAGCACAACAGGTTCTGGAAGGAAGAGATATTTGTCTCCCCAGCAAGACTCTCCAGCTCCTCCTTGGGGATCCCGAGGAATTCCCAGGCCAGACAGGATATACAGTACAATCCCTCTAGTGAGTCCTGCTTCTGCCTCTGGGTCTCATTATGTTGGCCCTGTTATGTTGGCCCTGCGATGGACTGGCGATCTGTCCAAGGTGTACCCTGCCTCTCACCTGGTATCTGCTGAGACAGGCTCCAGCGCCCCGCAGTCCTGCATTTGAATAAGTAGGTATACACAATAGATAGATGGACTTTGTAATTTGAACCTCAAGTATGACATTTTGCGAATTTGTCCAGATAAGTAGAGGAAGACAATATGCTAAGAACCAAAGTCACAGTTGGTACTTTACCACACCTCTTCTGACTTAAGATCATTTGACTTCACTAATATTTTCTTTGTCTTCTCAGTTAGGTCTAAGCTTTCTCATAGCAGTTGCCATCTCAGCTTTACAGGTGGGAGCCTTCTCAACAAACCATTTTAATTTTCCCATATCCACCACAACTTTGCAATCAGAAATCAAGACTGTTTAGCTGAGCACGTCATTGGTGATATGTCCTCCTGGTGGAGCATTTTAATTCTCTTTGCTCTGTAGCAAGATGCATTATCCTGAAAAATTTAATTAATAAGAATTGTCCAAAATATCATTGTCCACCTGCATTTAATGCACAAGTATCGACTCCCATCTGCACTGCTCCTTTACCCAACAATATCATCAATGATAGTGGAAATGTATTTGCTGTCGTTAAGCCTTCTTTACATGTTTGATTGGAGCAGAACCAAACAACAGTTTCAGCATCATCTTCTTGCCCACTGCAGATTGGTAAACAAATTACTGAATATATTTTAATCCAACAATCTGTGGCTACTTCTCTTTAGCAGACTGCAATCTTGTTTTCTTCCGTTTAGGTGATAGTGATGGTTTATGTTTGTATTTTATGGATCAAATTTTTATTCTTTTTATTTACTATTTCTTTCAAATACAGCAGAAACTGGTTTTGCCCTTTTTTTTTCCATTCCTTTTTTTCTGGCACCTTTGAGCTTTCACGTCTTCCCTGCTCAACCTATAGGTCTTCCTTATACAACCTTCCCATTTTGTTTGAACTTGCTCTGTTTTAGACACAGCTGACTGGGAAACAATGTTTTGCTACAATTTCCCCAATGCCCTCTTTTTGGGGCTATTTTTTTCCATATCAGCCAGGTGATCTTAAAAATAATTAATCTAACCCTTTTGCTCCTAAATGTCCAATTCGTGAGCAAATCTAACGTGATGTTCCCATTGAAAACATGTTTCCAGCTGATCAATACTTATTCTGATTTCAGTTTTAATGGATCTTTAGCATCTTTAGCACCGTTTGCGTATACTTGCTGTGCAACAGCAAAAGGTGCAGCCGAAACGCTCAATACCGGAGGTCACCACTAGGGGCAGTACACAGCACTTGGACTCTGAAATAGTTTACCAATCTGTTCAGGCTAGAGTGTTTTGCCGTTCAACAGGGAGGAAAAATCATAAAGATGCCGGTAGATGCAGACAAGGTCCAAGAGGCGCTCTTCAAAACTATCCGCCATTGTGTTTACCTCTGACCTCATCTTCATGCTCGTTTGCATGTGGGCCTCTAGCGTTCAAGTCAATACTGCAACTCGTACACGAAACATTCCCTTGTGTCAACGCAAGCAGGCTTACATTATTAACGTGCCACACTCACTAAGAACGATTGGCCATGATATGCATGTGGACATGTTGCCAACATTAAGTTTATCCCAGCCTTAAGGCTTTGGGGGTCTAACTGTAGGAAAACTAAGTGATCACACTGAAGGTCACAGATGTAGGCTTAACCACAGGACACTGTCATGTTCAACATTATAACTTAGTCTATAGTTAATATAAACCCATATCAGGGTTTACTCTATTTAAACTGCAAGTCTAATGAATTCATTGGATAATTTTTTTCTGTTTATTGTTTTAAGGCTGCAATAGTTTGGGAAAATAAGTGGGATTTTTTCTCCAATTACATCATTTTAACCCCGTTTGTCAGAATACTGAATTAAAAATCCTCTATCAAAGCAAAAAAAAACTTTTTAAGTTGTAATCACATAAAGAATATATTAAAGCTGTCCTCATATCTGCAGCAGCGAGGGGTCTGCAGAAAACTTAGAGAATGCAAAGAAAAAAAAATGGACAAAGCCTCCAGCTTTAAAATGTATAACCAATCCCTTAATCCTGCATTATATATAATAGCCAACTTCATTTATTGGCGTCTAACAATAACGGGTGCAATGTAATAATTTCTCAGTACTAAAAGAAAATGTATTCTGAGCTGCAGCAAGCATAATACATGCAGTAGTTCATTTTCACAGTAATCCATGACACAAATACCAGCTTTAGGGCAAAATGTTCATTTTCAGACCCCACCGCTCCTATGAGAACAAACGGCATTAACCACGGCAGGAATGCCGAAGCCCCCCACAGTTCCTCCGTTTTCTGGAGTATGCAGTAGAAAGAACAGCTGCTATACGTACGAGAGCTCTGCAAAGTCCGTCATCTGGATATTTGCCCGACGAGCCAGGATCTCCACCAGGTGAAGGCCTTCATCTGTCTGGAGCTTACTGATGACGATGATGATGGGGAGGCAGAGAGGAAAGCAGAAATGAAAGGGAGGGATAGAGGAAAGATGAGATGGAGAAGAGGGTAGGAACAATGAGAAAAAGAGCCAATTTATTGTTAATTATTGGATCAAATAAACAAAAACAAAAAAAACTATTTACAATAAATGATTAACAACATTAATATAGTTAAAATCATCTGACTGAAAAAGATTTTTTTTAAAAGAGAGACTTCTAAGTGTTTGTTTTTTAATCAGCATAAATAAAAAGACAAGACAGACAACTGAATTAATTTTTGGTCATTTCATAAAGAAAATATTAGTTTTAGTTGGATAGCTCAAGCTGTATTTGAATATCAGAAAGATGAACATTTTCTGCAGCCGTTGCTGTAATAAAAATTTGCAATTCATGCAGTAAATAAAAATGTCAATCATTAAAACATTCATTACATAAAACAATCTTCATGTTTTACATGGAAACGGCTCAAATCTGGAAATAAAACAGTTTTTTTGAAATGTAGAAGTTTCTGACAGGTGAATGGCAGTGTGTGAGAAACGGCAGAACATGGCAGATGCTCAGAAAGACAAATCGGAGGTTTTCAGTGGCGTCAAGCTCACTGACAGCAGTAAGGGGGAGAAAATGCTGACAGGTAAAATAGAGATTTTCAACAAAACTTCCAGGTGGGGTCAGAAAGGTGCGAGGCAGAGAGGTTGAGAGCGCAGTGGGGCGGTGAGGTGGATACTGACGAGGTGAAGGAGGTCGTAGACTGAAAGCTCGTTATCGACACGCCTCTCTGCCTCACTCAGTTTTTTGGTTCAGTCTGACCAGAAGTAACAGGGTCACAGCCTAAAGAACTACAATTTCTTTAACTGAGTCAAGAATGAGAGTTCCCTGCTGTATTCGCAGGTTGTGCCAGCACATGAAAGTCAGTCTTCCACCCAAAGAAGAGCAAACCCCTTCATCCCAAACACTGACAAGCCCAAGCCACTTTACATGCATGTTTTTGCAGACATTAACCTCTGCATCTCTACTGAAGCAGGTTAAAATGCCTCTTACTGGTATATTTGTTGAACATTTACTCCTTATTTTAAGCTATTAAACTTCTATTACACTCATTTTTAAAAATAAATGCACTCTTTAGTTTTGGCCTAAGTTGATGACAATGTGATCTGTGCATTACATGTTAGATGCTTAAATTAGACATTACAGAAATCTCTGTGATAAAGTCAGTGCATCAAACTGACTATAATATCTGCAGGTTAAAGGTAGGGTAGGAGATGTTTTCCTGGAGAATTTCTTACTATATTGCTTAAAATCCTCTTCACATAGCGATTGAAGCCAATTTAATTAAATGCTTCAACACAAATAAAATTTTTGTCACCTGTGGAACAGACAGGACTGAAAAAACACCATCCAATCATTTAATCGGCCCCTTCTTAAAGATTGGATAGTGATATGTCTATCAAACTCAACCATTTCTCCCTCCCCTCGAAGCCACTCATCCAGAGCACAGGAACATGCAGAGGGGGAAGTCTGAAGAAAGGGACTTGGACTTTTGAATTGCATATTTTCAAAATGTAGCGCCATCAAACCATTTTTCCAGGATCTCCTACTCACTTTAATCTGGACTGGGGAACAAATTTTGATTAGAATATCATCTGGAAACAACTCATGAGTTCAAATCATACATTTAAGGTGGAAAAAAATTCTGAGTTGTTTTACTTCCACTGAATTAGCAGCTGAGGCTAGCAATGGTTGACATCATTTCACATTAATTGGATATTAGTTTGATTATTAATTCCTAAAAATAAATTTTAATGTTGCTATTTAAACAAACAAAAACAACAAAATCAAAATAGGTAAGGAGGTGTATGGTTGAAATTTCCAGTTTGTAGGTCTTAAATAAACAGTTATATTCAATTATATTTAACATTTTTATCATTTTCACCTGGGATTGATATTTTTTTTCATGTTTTTATTCAAATTTCTTTACCTGCACTAAGTTTGTTTTTTCTGTCCATTACTCTCTACCTTTATTTACAGATTTTCCATTTTTTTTTTAAGACATCCTTCCCATTTTCATTTTTTTCCCGTAGGTCTGACTAAAAGCTCTTCAATGCAAAGAGATGTTCTTGTAATACTACAGTAGCGTAAGCTACACTATGAAGAATAAAACTACAGAGAAATATGTAACAATATTTTACTATGCATTTGTCCCAATTTACAGTACATTACCGTTTATGGATATATCAACTAAACCAGCACATCAACATTTATTTTTAAAAGGCAATAAAAAGCCAATCGTGTAATTTAATTTAGTTCCCATTCATTTAACAGAGTTTAACCTCAATACATGTTTTGAGAATACATTTAAAAGACGCTTAAAGACATTTAAACAAATTAATAACTTACCACTGCAATGCATGAAACTAGTAAAAGTTAATTCTCCCTTTATTTTTTCATTAGCAGGTTAATTTCTGCTTCTCAGACCTGTGTTTGCTCTGCGACATTTCACAACTTTACATCAACCAGTTGGTGCTGAAAGGTTTGTCATCAATCCAGCAGCCCACACATGCTTTTAGTGAACAAATACGAGCTTTGTTAGTGCAAAGTATGACACCCACAAAAGCAGACTATGAGAGACCATCAGCATGATCGGTTGCTGGTTCACCCCTTTCCTCCAAAACATGGCATAGTGGGTTTACTGTTCAACAGAAAATTACTGGTTTATGCAGATAAATTATTACCCATTGACAAACTAATCATTCAATTCATCAATTCACATGAAACATTTAACTTATTTACAGTAACTACAATATATTGCTGTAAATTTACTGTAAAAATACAGAAACCCATTTACGGTGTAAACTCCGACACTTCAAGTCAAGAGTACCAATGGCAGAGACATGGAAGCGTAGAGAATTAAGTAGTCAATTAAAGCAGCCATGATGCATGCACAGCGCCGGTGGAACGAGCGGAGGGTGTGTTTAGTGCGTTTGCTTCCGTGTGCTGGGAGACCATGATTAAAGCTCAATATCCCAACTCCAGTCTAATTGCTTCCCATCTGCTGTGGCCTGACCTGACCTGCATTCAGCCTTTTCTGCTGACTTCAACCACATCACCACAACACCTGCAGGTTGCGCAGTATCTGAACACCATCATCTTCACGACAGAAGGAGATTCTACACTGAAGATGTTTACTTTTGGAAATGAGTGGCTTGACTTCATCACTGACGCTCAGCATTTGCTGGAATTCTTTTTTTTTTCTTCTAATATCCAAACATTGTTATTCTCCCCTGGTATTTTGATTCGACTCTGCAATAAAAACATTCAGCCTTATCCTCTATTGTTTGTGTCTATGCAACCAAACAGTTTCAACATTTCTTTAAAATACGCTTTTCAGAACATGGTATGCCATCTTTAAGAATGGCTAATGATTTCTCATCTGACAATAGTGCATCCATCTATAAAAAACATACAAGTAAATATGGAAAAATTCTTTGGAAGAGGCAGAAATTTTGACAGAAAAAAAACATATACAATGCAGTCTCAATGCCAGAAGATAACTTCCCGGCATTTGAATTGACCTTAATAGAGGACAACACTTACAATAAGATCTAGCTGTGATCTGGTAGATTTAAGAGAAAAAAGAACATTTAATTTATAAAAAGCAATAAATATACTTACATATAAATATACTTTAAAAACCAATAGACAGACTGAGCTCAGTTGAAGTACCTAAACAGGGATATGAGACATGTTCATCACCATGGATTGCTTTTCATGCGGAACAGACGCTCAGTGCAGCAGAGATGATCTTGCCTCTTGACAAACTTCTACAATTCTTGACACACACGCCTTTCTTCCTGTTATTGTTGAACCATTTTCCCACATCTACTGTCCAAAGTTATCAGCATCTACCGGGGCTACTCAATTCCATCCCATAAGGGCTGCAGTCCTGCAGGTTTTCAATGTTTCCTGCCCCAACACACCCACTAAAATAAGATGGATCCAACAGCCTATGAAGTTCTGCACACTGACTCAGTGTTAGGTGTGTTTGAGCAGGGATACAATAAAACCCTGCCGAACTTCGGGCCTCGTAGGACAGAATGGAGTGTTCCTGGTCTATACTACTATTAAATGAAACTAGCTGAATATTGCAATAACTTAACATACACGTATACAAAACTTGCAAATATCTTGAGGCAAGTTTTCTCAGAGCCAAAAAAGCACACCGAGAGGAACTGATCATGATTATTTAGTATCGGTAAATAAAAAAATAAAAAATCCTAAATATCTATAAGTGAAAATTAGATTTAAAAGTATATAAATTGTAATAGAAAGGCTTGTTCCTGGATAAGAGGACCTGATTTGTGAATGGGTGGGCCTTTTCCACCAGGGACCCGCCCCTGCACATATTGGGTCTGACAATGTGATGTATCTTTACCACTAGGCTGCTCAACTTAAACTACACTTCATAAAGTAGCATTTTTCTTCTGCTTTATACTCTGTACATGCATCATTTCCTCTTTTAGAAAAAAATAATAATAATTAAAAAAAAAAGTGTTAAAAAATACAAAAACTGCTTATACAGTAGCGATGGCAGCCATGAATAGAATTAAACTGAGGGTTTGAAGGTCGAGACTGAATTCTTAACAGAGCCTTTCTTCTAAAGAGATATAAGAATATGACAGACTGGAGCTGACTCACACATGACAATAAAACCTGATTGTCTATATGTGAAAAGTCACTGACAGCCGGCGATTTCTCTTTCCTGAGCCCGGAGAGCCGACAGCAGCTTCAACCGCCCAAAATATTCTATGAGTCAGCTTTCTGTCATGCAGAGAGGCTGCCTCAGATCTGACACCAGTGATCACTTTGCCTGCCGGCAGATGCCGAGCACTGATAGCTGCAAAGGAGACCTCACAGCAGTTTTTACATCAGCACCGCAGCATGCAATGTGTTCAGCTGTGATCCCTCTCGAATACCACAGTCTATAACAGCAGGATTTCTCCTTGTATTCAAGTGCTTTCATGGATTCAACTCCAATTTTCCAACCATTCTGATTGTACATAAGTTTTTTTTAATGTAAACTGCTAACAAAGAAGTCAGCAGAGTCCAGCATCTCTTCTGATGGAAAGCAGCCAAAACGTCTTTACTGCTGGAGAGTAAGAAAAGTAGCTGAAACAATGCTGGAGCCAAATGTAACGGTTTCCAAACCTGAGCACAAACAATAGACAAACTGTTCAAAATAAATTACATGCCATAGTTCCCTTACTGTAGCATCACCATAAAAACTCTTGAGATTTGTAGGAAATATGCAAACTGTCCAGAGGATGAATCAACCTTTAGTGCAGGGATATTCGATTCTATCCTACGATGGCCGCAATCCAGCAGGTTTTCAATGTATTCCTGCTTCAACCAGCCTGA
>JAOXYM010000008.1:26814223-26832617 GCA_028567055.1 Leptatherina wallacei
AAGCTCAGATCATCTCCAACATGACAATGAGTTCACTGTACTCCAATGGCCTCCACAGTCACCACATCTCAATCCAACTGACCCCAGATATCACCCATTACTCACATTAGGCTGATATTTGGGTAAAAAAAAAAAAAAAAAGTTACATATTATCCCTTTTAGGGTTTTTTCTTTATACCTTATTTTGTGTCTTTAGGTTATTTACCTGGGAAAAAAAGTACAGAAAGTTGAAAAACTATTTTATTAAACTTCCTCCATCTCAAGTATATGTTGTGTTGAACATTTATCTTGACACATATGGAGATTTCTGATTCACAATCTTTTGTTGGAGCCATTTAAAGTTAACAGGTGGGAGCTTTCCTGTCAGTGTTAATGTGTTGGGGATCTGGAGCAACAGGGGTGAAGACATAATCGCCTCGAATTAAAGAAAAGCCAACTTGTCAGTGTCTGTGCTGCTGACTGCGGATATTATATCCCATTATTCTTCAGGGTAATTGTTCGGCTGTCAGGAGCCAAATGTCACAGTAGAACAAAGTGGATTTTTTGGCCCAGTGTTGCTGCTGAGTGAAAAGACTTTAAAATCAGAGCAGGCTGGCTTGAGGGTCATTTGATGTAAATATATGCTGTCCTCCATGTCTCATTTATGTGTCCCTATAATATATTATATATTGTCCATGTATTACGTCATTGTCTTTACTGTTTAAGTCCATTTACCTGCCTCAGAATCACAGATGGATTTTAATCATTGGCTATAACAGGGTATCAGCAGGTTTTAGGAAACCAAATTTCAGTCTTTTTAAAAGGTTACTTTGATCAAATTTAAGACCTTACAGGTACATCTTAAAAATTAGAATATCATGAAAAAGGTCTATATTTTTTGTCTCATTTCAGAGACACATATATTATATAGATACATGACACAGAGTGAAACAATTTCAAGCTTTTATTTCTTGAATTTGTTAGGATGGAACAAAGATAATGAAAATTCAGTGTCTCAGAAAACTAGAATATTACATAAGATCAAAAACAAAAGGATATTTTAAACAAAAATGTCAGGCTTCTGAAACGCACTCAATACTTGGTTGGGCCTCCTTTTGCATGAATTACTGCATCAATGTGGCGTGGAGGCAATCAGCTTATGGCACTGCTCAAGTGTAATGGAAGCCCAGGTTGCTTTGATAGCGGCTTTCAGGTCATCTGTATTGTTGGGTCTGGTGTCTCATCTTCCTCTTAACAAAACTCCATAAATTCTCTGGGTTCAGGTCGGGCGAGTTTGCTGGCCAATCAAGCACAGTAACACCGTGGTCATTGAACCAGCTTTTGGTACTTTTTGGCAGTGTGGGCAGGCGCCAAGTCCAGCATCTCCATAAAGCATGAAGTGCTCTACAATTTCCTGGTAGATGGCTGTGTTAACTGTGGACTTCAGAAAACACACTGGACCAACACCAGCAGATGACATGGCAGCCCAAATCATCACTGACTGTGGAAACTTCACACTAGACTTGAAGCAATGTGGATTTTGTGCCACTCCATTTTTCCACCAGACTCTGGGAACTTGATTTCCAAATGAAAAAAATCACTTTCATCTGAAAAGAGGACTTTGGACCACTGAGCAGCAGCCCAGGAAAGACGCTTCTGATGTCTCTGGTTCAGAAGTGGCTTGACACGATGAATATGACATTGTAGCCCATGTCTAAGATTTGTCTGTGCGTAGTGGCTCTTGATGCGCTGACTCCAACCTCAGTTCATTCCTTCTGAAGCTCCCCTAAATTCTTGAACGCCTTGAGACGATTGTCTGGTTTTCCATTTTTGCTGGTGCATCTTTTCCCACCACAATTTTTCCTTTCACTCAACTTTCTGGTGATATGCTTGGATACAGCCCTCTGTGAACAACCAGCTTCTTTAGCAATGAACTTCTGTGGCTTACCCTCCTTGTGGAAGGTGTCAATGACTGTCTTCTGAACATCTATCAAATCAGGAGTCTTTCCCATGTTTGTGTAGCCTAGTGAACCAGACTGAGACCTTTTAAAGGCTCAGTAAACCTCTGCAGGTGTTTTGAGGTAATAAGCTGATTGTGACACCATGACTTCCCAATATTGAACTTTTTCACAACTCGGCAAGCTTATTTCCCACTGGCTGAAGTGTAATCATGGTGGATGTCCATTCTGCTTCCAACAACCACAGACAAGGACTGCATTTCACTTCCCAACAGGCAACGATTTTTGGAGAAATTACTTTCTCAGAAAATTTCCTCTTTTTTTTTTTTAGCTTGGAAATCTGGGATAATTGTGCCCTGCCGTTTATTTTTTCTCCACACTCTGGTGCCAGTGTTAATTTCAGAGCCTCTATGTGAGACACGCGTAACAGAGCTGCAATCATTCTGGTTCATAAAATATTTTGCTTACAGATTGTATTTTTGCTGCTTTTAGGAAGACCTGATGAAACAATAGGTCCAACAAAAGCATTAAATTAGTTGTAAATGTCTGATGTCAAAGGACCATAATTATCATCAGAAGTAATGAAGGAACAGCACCAGTACAACAATACAGTGATGATTATTACACACAGTTTCAGAATGAATGTAAACTCGCACACTGATTTAAATATAAACACATGATTTAGATTGGCATCCATCTAAACAGCAGAACTGTATTTTAGAAGTTTGCATTTAAACTTTTGGGACTTGATTTGCTTGTTCAAACTGAAAAGACTTCGTTGCTTCTCTTTTGTGAAGCAGCAGTTTAAAGCTCTTTAGAAAGCTGCAGGTGAAGAGGGTCTGTTTTCTCTTACCTCGTCCTTCACATCAGCCTCCCCTGCATCCGCGTGGCGCTCTGTTGGGAAAAAGGGAGTATTTCAGAATATTTGCATTTGGAGATGTGTTAGAAGATTAACACAAATTAAATCACGTAGAAAGGGCGAGTTGAAAAGCCACTTTTCCAAATTTCAAGGACACTTTCTTCTCCCAGGTGCATTCTTCATTTATTGATCTGAAAGTCTTATTTTTCCATTGATGTTGAAACAACGTGCACATGAATAATCTCTCTGCAGCTTCCCAAACAAGCAGAGACACTTTTTACCGTTTCTTTTTTTTATCAATTCCAGCTACATTGAAAGAACCGTTGAGTACTTTCATTCACCGTAAACATTTTAGTCTGATTGGCCTCAGTGGACAAAGAACCATTAACACTGGCTGTTCGTGGCCTCCACTGAGCACAAGGAGCTCATTTACATTCACATTGATTTTTATGTTGCACTCTTGCGGTGAGTTGAAAGCTCTTTTTCTTTTATTTAATTCCGCAAACAATTATGTATGAATGCTTTCGAAGTGTTTACTCAATACTTTAATTATGGTAAAACACACAATGAATCATTATGAAATTACCCTCAAGTGCTGCCGGAGACGTCGGAGAGCTCTCCTGTGGTGGTAGAGTTGGTGGCGACTTCTCCTCGTCTTCATCCCCGGTAGCCTCCTCCTCCTCCTCCTCGCTCTGGTCTTCCTCCAGGTCTCGAGGCCCAGGTCCCCTAACCCGGTTCAGACCCCGGTTTAGCCCCTGGTCCTTGTCGACCACCTGCAGAGCATCAGCAATCAGGCTGGAAAGCTGGTCAAAGTCATGCGGCGTCAGGTCATTCACATCCACGTGCTGCCTGCCCACGTTCTTCACAACGTTCTCAATGAACCTCTCTAGAGGAGTCGGAGACAAAATAGAACCAAAAAACACAGGTGAGTAGAATTTTTCTCAAGTTTCAAAGTCTACTTTTCTTCTGACAAAATCTCGCCACAAAGTCCATTTATACTGCTGCAGTGCTTTTAGTCTTCACATTTGATCCTCTATATGCATTAATGGATTTGAGAAAATTGTGACAGCGTATAAGTGGCTGACTCATAAAAGCTTCAGCTAAACCTGCAGCAATGTTCAGCTCTGTAGAGCCTTGGTAAGTTTGGAGTCCACTGATTTAATCTGCATTCCTGGCATTTACTGACTAAAGGTTTCAGAACTCTTCTGAGCTTCACTTGCACAGCAACACACAGCTAACGTACTGATGACTGCTAAAAGGAAGCACCTTAAAGAACACAATATTCCACTTAGGAGGAAGACAAAAATATTGGTTTAGATGTTCAGTATGCAACAAGAATATTTCCAAACATATTGTTTATATGCCAATGGACGACTGCTTAGTGATTTTATTACTTATCTTAGTAGATTTTTCCTTTAAAGAGAACCCTAAATTTATCATGTTGATGCCTTGTGTGTGACATGACAACCATAAAGTTTAAATTCTTCAGGTTTGTGTGTAAGATGTATTTATATCTCAGAGCTTAAAGTAGAACTGCAGAACAGTGTCAGATTTTCTCAGTGAGGCGCCCCCAAAGAAGGCAGCTTGCAACCGGTCTCTTCTCAGATCTCTCCAGCCAGTAAAAGTCAATCTGAAGTTGACTCTTGCCTCATCTCTTACTATTTCCCCTTTCTTTTCCTCACTTCTTCCCATAATTTCCTCTTGTGTTTCCCTGCTGAATCAGCCACGGTGCTCGTTCAGAACGGCCATTGTGTTGATATCCAGTTTCCAGCTTGTGACTCAGTGACATGATGCGAAATGCTGCTGTAAAGTGATGCAGCATCCTAGAAAAATAGTTGTAAAAAGCAGTTTCTCAGCCTCAGGATGCTTCAGGGTGACCATGGCTCCAGGAATTTGCATAATGAATGTGTGCTATTAAAATTAGTCAAACATTTAAAAAAATAAAAAAAGGTCAGAAAGTTAGAGTGCTACTTTAAAGTGCAAATAAAAGACTGCCACCCTACTTACTTCCAGCTTATTTCTATACAGGACTTGCTGTCCAGCCCACATTTAGTTCATCATTTTGGGTCTACTACAGTAACTATGTAGAAAGGGGCAAAAAGGAGACACCATATTGCATCAACAAAAGGAAAACTACACTTTTTACACTCACTAAAAAGTTAGTTAAATATAGTTTCTACCAATTAATCAATATAGATTATTAATAATCAGTCAATGGATATTTAAATCTTACATTTTTACAACTTCCAGAACATTTGGGCATGTAGCTATATTTTTGGGGGATATGAGAACTAACTACAAAAACACATTTTGTGGTGATAAACATCTGATGGTGAGTTTAAGAGCTCAAGTTGCTCCAAGATCTAATGGATCTAATGCCACAGCATCTGGTGACATTATGTATCAGCAAAATAAGTATCCCTCTCATTCAAATCATAAGTGCTGGTGTTCTGGACATGAAATCAATCCGTTATATCACTAATGAAGATTTTCTTACCAAAACTTAAGCGTTGCAGTAGCAGACCAGAGAAATACGATCAGATGGATAAGTCTGTGTGTGTCTTGGAGGTAATATCTGCTGGTTCTGGAGCGTTAAACATGAGGAAATCTGATCTACAGGACATGTGTTATAGTTAACTTTCCTCTTGCTTTTCTTTAACATTCGGGATGTTTTATATGAGTAAAAAGTATAAAAAAATCAGCTTCAGCTTGTCCTCCAACTTCCACAGACTATTCAAATTATACAGCATTGCGGCTCAGTCCCCCTCCCTGGGCCGCCACCTTATTGTGGTGGAGGGGTTTGAGAGTTCCTCTGATCGTAGCGGCCATGTTGTCGGGGGCTTTATGCCCCTGGTAGGGCCACCCATGGCAAATAGGTGTCTAGGGGAGGAACCAAACAAAGCGTGGCCCAAAGACCCTTGTGATATATACGAACAGTAGATCCCTTGCCTGGACACGTATCACCGGGGCCACTCCTGAGCCAGGCCACGGGGCGGGGCAAGGGGCAGAGCACCTGGTGGCCGGGCCTTCGCCCATGGGGCCTGGTCAGGCTCAGCCCGAAGAGGAAACACGCCCCCCCTCGTGTAGACCCACCACACGCAGGAGGGGCCGTAGGGGTCCGGTGTGAAGTGAGCTGTGCGGAAGCCAAAGGCGGGGACCCTGGCGTTCCAATCCACGGCTGCAGAAGCTGGCTCTAGGGACGTTGAACGTCACACCTCTGGCGGGGAAGGAGCCTGAGTTGGTGCACGAGGTTGAGCGGTTCTGTCTAGATATAATCCGATTCACCTCGAAGCACGGCTTGGGCTCTGGAACCTGTGTCCTTGAGAGTGGCTGGACCTTCTTCCACTCTGGAGTTGCTCATGGTGGAAGGGCCAAGCAGGCGTGGGCATGCTGGTCGCCCCCAGGCTTGGTGCTCTCGATTTACGGTCGATCTACATTCCTACCCTCACCTATGGTCACAAGCTCTGGGTAGTGAAAGAACGAGATTACGAATACAAGCGGCCGAAATGAGTTTCCTCCGCAGGGTGGCCGGGCTCTCCCTTAGAGATAGGGTGAGAAACTTGGTCATCTGGGAGGGGCTCAGAGTAGAGCCGCTGCTCCTCCACATCGAGAAGAGCCAGATGAGGTGGCTCGGGCATCTGGTCAGGATGCCTCCTAGACGCCTCCCTGGGGAGGTATTCCCAGCATGTCCCCCCAGGAGGAGACCTTGGGGTAGGCCCAGGACACCTTGGAGGGATTACATCCCTCGGCTGGCCTGGGAGCACCTCGGGATCCCCCCGGATGAGCTGGCTGATTGTGGCCAGGGAGAGGGAAGTCTGGGCTTCCCTGCTTAGGCTTCTGCCCCCGGATAAGCGGAAGAGGACGGTACAGTGCAGCGGCTCAGTCTGGCAGCATTGACGTGAATCAGGTGCGTGTTTGTGTGCGACTGCTGGATGACAAGGAGTCCCAAGTGGAAGACGTGTTATGCTGGCCTACAGCAAAAGCCCCATCTCTCATACTACACCCCCATTATTTTCTGAATAAATCAGTTTAAAAAAACAAACACACACCATCCACAGATGTGAGTGGCTCTTTGGCTGGAGCCCCTTGAGTTCTTCCTATCTTCAGAAGCCTGGATTTGGAGGACTCCTTTGTGAGTCCAGATTTTTCTGTGCCACTGCTGTAGAAGGGCCTGAGGCGCAGAGAGGGGGCCTCCTGGCCGGGAGGGTTCACCGCCTCGCTGTGCAGGGAGAGATGCCCGGAGAGATACTGCCTCAGGGCACCCAGGAGAAGGTCACCCTCAGCCTGCGTGGCGAGGAGCTGGTCAGATGGAGGTCTCTGCTTTTGAAGTGGTTGGAAAGATGAAAACGATGAAAGGCTGGAGGGAGACAACTTCTCAGTGGAGGGCTTGGATTTGGAGCGATAGATGTCCGTAGATGGGAAGCGGTCATTCTGTAATAAATGAGCATACAGATTCAGACAAGTTATCTATGAAA
The DNA here is from genome assembly GCA_028567055.1 of Leptatherina wallacei. Classification (NCBI taxonomy): domain Eukaryota; kingdom Metazoa; phylum Chordata; class Actinopteri; order Atheriniformes; family Atherinidae; genus Leptatherina; species Leptatherina wallacei. The sequence continues at coordinate 26,821,495 of JAOXYM010000008.1, forward strand.
TCAGACGAGTAATGCTGGAGAAAATGCTGTTTTATCATGGATTTACATGTAGATCTGTCCCTTTTATCTCCTTTCTTCCTCATTCTGATATTAAATTTGAACATCAGTAAGTCATTTTCACCATGTCTACGTGATGCATTGAGTTGCTGTCATGTGATTGGCTGATAAGATGAACAGGTGGACCTAATAAAAGTGACCAGTGAGTGTTTATCACGTCTTATTTAACTATTCATTTGCTTGTTTTATTTCCAAGTAATTCAGCATGATTCACCAACTGAAATAAAAAATATCTTAGAAAATTAAATTTGCTCAATATAACCACGCATTAGTTTGAATCGTTTTCATCCAAACCAACAAAGTTAAAGAAATTCATCACCCACAAAAAGTTAAAAAAGCACATTGTCGGAAGGAAAAGCTTTGACATTTAAAAATACATTTTGTGCCTTCGGGAGAATCTTGTTCGTTTCAGACTTTGAGACACCAGACCATCATCCCAATCTCAGTATGTCCCTAAGAAGGAGTTCAAGACAAATATTACACATGCCCATTACAAAAAAAATAACAAAATAAAACAACCCTAAATTTATGAGCAGATATATAAAGGCCAGGAATAACTATGAAGGTAATGATTGAAAAATAAATTAGGTTCCTGTGTGCTGAACATCCTGCGTTTAATTCGATCTGCAGTCAGCATCTGGAAGCAAAAGGCAACTCTTTATGTTAACATATGGAATTTCATTTGAACCAAAACATAAATAAATAAAAAAAAAAAAAAAAAGATTGACTTGAAAAAAGTTGATTCAGAAAAAAAAAAGTTATTAAACCACTTATGTAATTATAACAACAAATCCATCAGCTACAACAAAAGCAAATTGTCACTGCAGACTCCATTAACGCCCACCTATGATCACAGAAATGGCACCAGCCTGCACAACGGTAAAACCATAATTACAATACCGACAAACAGCTCCTCACAGTTGTCATTATGATGTGCGCGCGCGAGGCTTTTTCTGGAATACATCACCGCCGGTATCTTTATTCATCACTGTTGATGCCGTTTATGCTGCTTGTGCCCTCCAGGGCTCTTTCAGCCGCCGACACTTTTCTCTTCCACTGCACTGGTGAACCTCAATGAAAAAAAAAAAAAGGGCCACGAGCCCCCCCGAGCGATGCCTGCAGGCTGCTCAAAGTTGGACTTTCTGATTACAATCCCCCAGCTGGAGAGAAGCCTGGGCAGCCTTGGCAGAGCAACACGGTCATATCCTGAGTTATTACTAATTAGAGGAATGAACTCGCGAACTCGCCATTTGTATTTTACTCAAAACGTTCAAGCTGGGAGAAGCGATCAGTTAGAACGATGAGGCAAGAAAGGAGTGATAACAAATGATGAAGGCAAACTCCCTGATGTCATTGTATGTAGACACATTTCTAAGTTAGAGGGAGGCTGCTGTGTGTTAGCCCTGAACTGTTGCACAACTAATTTAAAGCCATTTACACTTAATGCACTTTTTTTAAATGAATTCAAAAATAAATTGTAAGGGAAAAAAAATGCTCCAGCATCAAAGTCTCCAACTGGTTTTATCATTGAGAAGCAGAGCAAACAGAGGGACCCCTCACCTTTCCAGGCACGCTCACACTGGAGGCCGACGACGTCTTAGGAAGGAGGCCCAGACGTTGGAGATGCGTCTGCAGGTTTCTGCTCAGCTCCACCTCCACCGGCTTCACCCTCTGGTCTTCTGGGTCCATCGCTTCGGCTACCAGCCTGCAGAAGAGGAAGAAACAGCCTCATAACTCCTTCATGCATAAATACTTCTTTGAATGTAATGTGTCATTTCTACAGATCTAAAAATCTCAAACATACTCTTCCATAGTTAGATATCAGAAGGGACAAAATACAGAAACACAAACTGGTCAAAACCATAATTATAGATAAAAAATAAAAAATCTGTTTGAAAATCAAACATGAAAATGCCAACGTGTCAATAACTCGTCGTGTGTGAGGTGTAGGGGGAGGGCGATATAGCCAAAAAGGATATATTCTTTTTTAAAATATCTTGATAAACAATATTGACAGCTTTGGCCAAACAATAAGTCACAGCATTGGTTGTTTCCATCCACCGTTTGCTCGGCTTGTCAAAAGCAAAAATAAATCCTCTATTTCCAGGCGCTTCTAGTTTGGTTATTGATCTACCCATTGGTAAATAAAGTTTTTGGGAAAGAGGGGAAAAAAATGGAGCTGTTGAACTGCTGTGCGAGGCCTGGTGTACAGAATTAAGGGTGCCAAAGGGCGCATTTCACAGCAACACAAATTTCTTATAATGGCTTTATTTTTTTGGACACAGATGTAGTTTCAGGAAGGGGTGCAAAAATAACGTTGTAGTTCTTTAGAAGAAACGGACACAGAATGGATCTTTTACACAGACAGTTCAGCTTTAAAGCTCTGCAAGATGCTTCTCTGGACAAGACTGGAGTATGTCATCTACCGTCCATGTGAACTGAGTTACCACCGTAGAATGTCGCGTCTCTACCACCTTAACTTAAAGTTAACAAGCTGCTTTTTAACTAAAGTACCTTATTCTGCAGCTGCTAACAGGAGTATTAAAAACATGATAAATATGTTATGGTACATTTAGAAACATAAAACCTGTGATTAATTACAAGTTAACTCAGGACACTCATGCAATTAAATATGTTGAATGACTGACAGCCCAACGTATCACATTTTCTACTGGTGGTATCGTGAACAATACGGTATTGCACACCCCTAGTTAGGTCGGGTCTTGGTCTGATGATGTCACAATGTGAACAGGAGGATGAACAGGACTGTTTAGATACAAGCTGGCACTGAATCAGAACATTTAGTGACACTTCTTTTGGTTCTTCTGTGGTTAATCATCTTGCTAGAAAACAGCACAATGAAAAGTTTATGTAGAGAAGTCCAGAAAGTCAAATTACGTCCATCTGTAAAGGTTATAACCCATTTTAGGTTCATTCTGCTGCCATAGTAAAAGCTGAATATCCCCAACCTTTTGTGAGTGGCGTATGTTAATTAGAAATACCACAGAAGCCGCTAGAAACTTAGTCCCAAAACAAACAAATAGTAAACTATTAAAAAGGTCTTTTACTTTTGACAGTAATGTAATATTTATGTATGAGATAGAAGCCTTATTTGTTTTAGAACTTAAGGAAGTTGAAAAGTGTTTTACGTAGATGGATGATATGATATACTACAGGGCATAGATTTAGGACAGATATCAGCATAAACATCAAAGGAAGACAGATTACATACAGTGGTGCAGCGACTTCTACACAATAGGAAACTTTAGGAATAAAGTTTATCCACTCAGCTGTCAACCAGCTCTAGTCGTGACAAAGCTAGCAATTCTATTTTTTTTTTTTTAAATCAAAGAGCAGAGCTAAGTGTGGGTGAACTGTTTAAACATGCGACCTGGTGTTGGCATTATGGAGAGGTCCTCTCTGCGAGGGTCTGTAGGGAATCCTCCTTAGTTTGGACAACTCCTTTGACAGAACCTGCTGGGTGGTTTCATCGTCCCATGTCAAACCTGAAGACAGAAACACAGAAAGTCCATGTGTATTCCTACATCTGGAAAAATAATCATTTAAACTAAAACTGCTGCAGAATACTGAAACTCTACTCCGGAGATGAGGTGACACATTGCTGCAAGAAGCCGACTGTTTTCAACAGAAACCACGCAGCTTCATTTTCTATCCATTCTATTTCTTTCATCCATTTCAATGGGGCAGCTCTTATTGATGGACGTCGAGTGTATTGACATAAATATGCCAAAAACGCTCATTTTCAACCACAGTCCCATAGAATAGCACATAAAAATATTGACAGAAATTACAACAGGACCATATAATTACAATAAAATAGTTACAATGAAACTGTTACAACAAAACAAAAGAGGTTAAAACCTGCCTTAAATGTGCCAATATTTAAGGTCCAAAGTGCATGTAGTGAAAGTGCTTACAAGATGGTGCATATCATAAAGACCTATTCTAGATAGATAGATTGTAGATCCATGACTGATATCCATTACTAAACTAAAGTGTTTGTTTTACGTTTGTTGTTCTGGATTATGGCTCTGGTACCTGGGAGTCACACTGCATCTGCATCAGTGTCAGCCGAACATTCCCATCAACATAATGGACTGAAACAGGAGTACAAAAAAAATTTTTAAAATGGAAATCATCTTAAATTTCAGCAACTATACAAAAAGACAAGCTTTATGGGCTACTTGGGCATTCACGTCTGTTGCTTATGCTTAACATGCATCCAAACACAGCTTTTTGGCAACCGAACAGAGGAGCAGGCGCCAACGCCAGATGGGCTAGCGGAACGAAATGTTACCGGAAATATGGCTGCTGTGCGCAATGCACAACATGAACCGAGGCATTTGGCACATGAGCAATGACGCTGCTGAAAGATTCCAGTTACACAGAATGCCACTCCAGATGTGGTGCCATGAGATGTGGGCCCATCGCAGAGGATGCACACTTCAAATGAGAACATTGTTTTTGTCAGCTGTAGATGCCAAGGAAAGAAATAACTGAGCAGAAGCACAAAGAAGACAAATAAATACTGATGCAAACACAAGGAAGTTGGTTGAGTTTGTTGATTTTTTTTTTTTACATCACATGATGTCAACAGGTCAAGGTTAAAACAGATTGGTCTCAGAACAGGGAATGAAATGAGGCTTTAAAGTTTTTTTCCTCCTGGAAAAAAATACTAAAAAGCTCCCCAATGTTTCTTTTCATAGTATAATTCAAGAAGAATCCACATTGGATAAAAGAATCACCTGACTGTGATTACGTGGTCGTCATCAACATGAGAGAATAAGAACATACCCAGCTGGAAAGGATCTAAATTTGCCCAAGTGGTGTGTCGTCACCTCTCATGTCGGTGGGTTTGTTTTGCAATGTTTCGAATCACTGCTTCAGGAAGAGTGACAACTTCAGAAGCTTCGGTATTATTTGTATCTATTAACACTGAAGTAGAAGGCAAGGCAAATTTATTTATAGAGCACATTTCATGTACAGGACAATTCAAGGTGCTTTAGGTTGCAGGAAAGTACATTAAAACAGAAGAGAAAAAATAAAAGTAATGGAAAATATCTACACCATTGGGAAGTGAATGACAATCTGTAAGAGCATATTTACCCGACAGAAATCTCCTCCTGTAATCTTTGCTGCAACAATTCGTCATGTGTACTTTTGTATGGTGGATCCAATTCTGGCTCAAACATTTCAGATTGGATTTGAATTGTTGTCATGCTCGAGAACAAAAATGTGGAGAATATTTTAGGGGTTTTTTCTGCATTTTTCTTTTGTTTATGAGCAGAGTTCATTTCCTTACCAATTGTATGCCTTTCACAAGCCACCATCATCTCTTTGCCCACCCTCTCAGCAAGCCTTCAGGAATCCAACCAATCAGAGGACACGTCCCCAAATGCTGCTCTCAGGAGAAAGCTCTCCCTTGCTCGAAATAATTACAACACACTTTAAGTTATGACGGATCAAATCTAATCTGGAGGTACTGGAGATGAAAATGATCATAGCGGGTCTACTTTAATCATTCGTTCCTGTGTGGCTGGGCTAACTGTCCTCTTGGTCGTCTTCCTAAATGCTCCATCGCAACATTAAAATCTACTTTAGCAACTGTGCCTACACTACGCCACCGCATAGTTTATTCTATTCCCCTCGTTAGTTTGCAGACCAACTCTGATCTGTGTTCTATAGTTTTGTAACAGTCTTTCTATTGAACTCATCTGTTAACATCCGCCATAAATCATCATCATCATCATCATTTATTTATTATGTTATTTAAAGGTTTAATCATCTTAAATCAAATCTATTAAACCTTTAGTTTTATATCAAAAGCTGAACATACACTAGTATTATCTGCTTAAAAAAAAAAGTCTTTTTTTTTTTTTTTTTTTTTACTGAAAAAGATCAAAATGCAACCTTTCAGATCTGTAAGCAGCAGCACAGAACGACCAGCAGGTGTCCTGGAATGAACTTCAGAACGAGACACAACCGCTGCCAATAATACTAACATTTTCTATCAACTGAATGCGAGCTCCAACCTTGATCAGAAGAGAATCTCATTACACCGGCTCAACTCGTCACAGAACATTTCAGCGCCCGGACACTTTCTTTAGACCCCTGCAAAATGAATTACAACCTCAACTGCCAGGAATCAGGCACAAGCATCTCTTTAACAGCTGCGCAGCTTGTCAGGCCAGCTTTCGCCATCAAAGAGCCATAAAACTAAGCTTTTAATGGCAGCCACGGTGGCTGAGAAAACGGGCGTTAGCAGCGGGTGAACAGACGGCATCTGACACGACAGGTTAATAAACGTCGGGGGCCTCTGCCAGGATATTCAAAGTGGCTCTACGCCTCTCGCCGACTAAGCCGACTGCAGAAATGGGAGCAGGAGGTCGGAGAGCTGAGGGTACGAGGTAAAGGGGGCGTTGAGTTTGATGCTTCTACATGTGAAGAGCTAAATAGTTATTTGTAGGGTGTAAATGTGGCTGAAAGAAGATCTAATCTGCACAGCCTCAGCAGGAATTTAGAAAAGAGCTAAATCAGGGTTTACCTTTTCTTTTCCCTTAGGTTCCAAGTTTTCCATTACAAAGTGGCCCATTTGAAATATTACCACCATAATGGTTTAATTGATCTAACTCTTGGTTTAATGTGTAGTCATTAACTAGACCAAATTACTTACAATGAAGGCTAACACTATGTCCAAAACATGACGTGATACAATGACATCATCACAAAGATTTATTTATAATGTATATGTGAAACTGCACATATAACAAGTTGCCCACTTGGCAAACAATTCATGGAATACAATCAGGAGGCTACAAGAACAAATTTAAAAAGCTCAAGCCAGGCTTATTAATACAAAAACTACTTATTAGATTTTACAATTAGCATTAAAAAAATACTTTTTTTTGGACTCTCGATACAGGCTAGTAGCTACAGCTCGTCTTCTACTGCTTAGAGTTTATTAAACAACTAACCGACATTACCGCCACAAAGTGGTAGAAAACTGTATTGCAACTTAGCTTCACATGGATTACAGCAATATTTAGTGTCTTTAATAATAATAATAATAATAATAATAATAATAATAATAATAATAATCTTACACACTCCAATAGCATTGTGGTGCAAAACAGTTTTTTTCCCCGAGCATGGTGAAGTATCATTGGTTTACATTATGCCTGTGCATCCAACAACAACCAGATCCGCTAAGAGCAACACCAATTGCAACCATAGCAACGACAATGAAATCCTCCACAAGTCCAGAACTTCATTTATGGTCAACAATTATGGACAATAATCCCCACAACAAAGTCGAAACATAATCACTGCAACTCTTAGAATAAATCTCAGCTGAGCGCGAGGTGAGGAGGCATTTTGAGGACTCCCGACATGTCAAATCACAACGTAAAAACAATCATTTGCAATATTACAAAGACAGCGATTGAGATTTGTGTGTATTTGAATTATGAAGAGAATAACATAGTTAACGGTTTCCTTTTTCTGGGGCTTGGAATGCAAATGCATCATCTTCATGTGGAATTTTCTCCTTGTTTCTGCAGAAAGCCAGGGACAAACATCTCATTTGCATTATTCTTTTCACTTCAGAGACAAATGCCTCCTAACTTGTCACCTCTGTGTGGAATCGGAGGATTTCTGCAGCTCTCCTGCTGCCTACCGATTTGGTAAATTAAACCAGAGAGCAGCGAGTGTGCCAAATCAAGCTCAAAAGGAAGGTAGCTGAGTAAAAAGAAAAATTCCCAGAAACATGGGCTGTACTTTTTGACATCCTCCACCTGCTCCTCCCTCTGCAGTCGAGGTCTTTTCATTCAAAGCAAAGTTGGATTATGAAAGTGGATGAAACAGCTGCCTGGTGGAATAGTTGGGCTGGCCTCTGCCTCCCTCTCCTGGTGCAACACACTAACAGCAGGAGAGGAGACAGCTGATCGGGTTCACTTTCAATTCATTTACATGTAAAAACGTTTTCAAACTGAGAAGGAAATTTTACTCTGATTAAAGTGAGGACTCCCACCGAGGCCATTTATTATGTATTCTGGTTTAAATCAGCTGAATAAATGGTTGGAAAAATAATTCCTTAACCAAAAAAAAAGGTTTTGAAACATCAATTTATTCAGCTGAAGCACAGCCAAGGTGAACAACACAAGTTCAATCAGCCCACAACACAACATCAACACACTTCTATGATCCAGACTTGTTTTAGGCTCATTTGAGACAGAATGGTGATCAGTAGGTAACTTCATGATGTCTGACAAGTCAAACTTTGGTTTATTATTTCTCTGCTTTGATAAAACCAACTGCTGTTGTATTAAACGTTTATGGAAAGCCTGATTATTCACCTTTAGAACAAGGTATAACTTCACCTTGGCTAAAAGTGTGGGTAGTCCCTTCCCCTCAAAATATCCCAAACCTTCCTGTAATATTTTGTTGGCATTCATTTATGGAATGACCTCCTTGTCTATGACAAAAAAATTATTTTAAGTACCTAAAAAGTTTAAGGCAGTATGGATAGAAGTTAATTTGTCTTTGTAGGTTTACATTAGGATGATCAGATGCTTTCACAAATATCTTTTTTGTTTATACCATTTTACCCAAATTCTCAGCTTTATTGGTGTTTGGTTATCTTAAAACATTGTTTTTGTCTTCACCGTTATTTCCTTCTAAACACTGAGCATAGAAATATTTGTGGTCTGCAAATCACATCTCTTTAGATGTAAATGGTCAATTCCTGCACACACTTTACCCGTGCATTGATTTATCAAAAGATAGGTAAACATTTTGGTCCACAGAGCTGTCACAAGATACGTCTGGACACTTTTTAAAGATAAAATCAAAGTAAAAGTAAAAAGGTGTGTTAAGGAATCAGTTTTTCCTTGCACCATGAGAGAACTAAAGCAAGCAGTGTGTGTGTTGTGATAACCTGGAAACAGTTTACAGCAAAATACTAAATTCTCCATAGAAAATTTTTTAAAAATGGTCTTTTAGCTCTTGGAAACTTTGAAGTTTCTACTGACCAACTGTGAAACTGGCTCAGGGAAAAGTGTGTGTGCTTTTGCATGAACATGTTGAGTAAAAGTGTGTGTACCTCTCTTGGACAGCTTCTCCAGGAGGATCCTGAAGCGTTGCACTACAGATGGGGAGACATCGTAGGTGTAAACCTCCTTCAACGGAACCGAGTGACACCTCCCAAACATGCCATCTGTCCACACACACAGAGAGACATTTTCAGCAGAGAATCCCACATTCATTGATACTTTGCAATTCACACTTTTTTTAAAGACACTGAGGCAACCTTTATAAATAGGAAAGTACTTCCGTGCAGAACTACACATGCTTTGACTTCATTTTCAAAGGGATATATTGAGCAGTTTTTTCAAAGAAAGGTCCCCATCAAACAGATTTACCCTCTTACAGAAAACTCTGTGCATGCTTTTGTCATTTATAAAGACATCAGAAATAATACTTGTCTATTGGCTTGATGGCAAACTTTAAACCAAAAAGGTACATTTAAGTAATTTCAGATGATTCTTGTTCATCTCACAGAAATACTGCCTACAGCAGCACTTTCAGTCAAAATAGAATCCACATATATTATGTTAGAATCCATTTTTTTTCCAAAATATCAAATTGGATCAGAGAGTAAAAAAAAAAAAAAACATTTCTAACTAGTAAGTATTGCTTCGCAAACATTATGCTTCACACCAAGACAAAGACATGAACTGGTACCAGCTTCAGTCCAAGGCTTTCCTATCAGAGCAGACTAGACCTGGCTAGAGGAAGTCCTTTAAAAAAAAAACCTGGGCTGAAATGTATCATTTCAAGTCCTAAACTTAGAAATGAACATAGTAAGAGCCTTTTAATTCTTAACACCATAAACCTTCTCATGTTAAACTCTTCTTTATCGCAGCCACAGGAAACATTTCTGTCAGAAAACAATAAAATGCTTTAATATTCACATTTTATCTGAGAGGCAAAATTTCTCTCTGGTGATGCAGAAAAACGAATCCATGCTTTTGTTACTTCAAGACTAGACTATTGTAATTCTTTATTGATGTTCTGTCCCAAATATACCCTGAAAAGTCTCCAACTGATCTGTGATGCTGCAGCCAGGGTTCTGATGAGAACCAGCAGGAGAGATCATGTTTCTCCAGTTTTAGCTTCCTGTTAAACCCAGGATAGAGTTTAAAATTCTTCTCTTCAGATTTAAAGTTCTCCACAACCAAGCTCCATCAAAGATCTCATAGTTCCTTATATTCCCAACAAAGCACTGACTGCAGGTCTACTGGTGGTTCCCAGAGTCTCTGAGAGTTGAATGGGAGGCAGAGCCTTCAGCTATCAGGCCCCTCTCTTATGGTACCAGCTCCCAGCTTTGGTTCGGGAGACAGACAATCTCTGTACCTTCAAGATCAGGTTTAAAACCTTCCTTTTTGATAAATCCTATATTCAGGATATGGATTATGGATATATGGATTTTCTTTAGCTGATGCCTTCTGCATTGCTACCTTTCCTAACGATGTGCAACCTGCTAAATGTTCTGCATCAGAGTTGTCTGCTGGACTACACACGGTCAAGTTCAGGCCGACTATTAAAAGCAATGAAAACAGCAAAAGGTTGGTGCTCAGTGGAAGAGTGAGTCAGTTCATGAAAAACGTTGACTAAACACACTGAAACACCCCTACCTTTTCACTTCTATATTACAACAGACCTCTTATCAAACATGCAACAATTATTTAATATTAGCTTTAGCTGGATTTTATCCTCACCTGGGCCCAAACACAGACACAAAGAAGACAGAAACAAGCTTTACTTACAAATGTTGAAAGTAACACAAGCAAGAAATCCATAAGCATCTCTGGCAAATGTGCAAGAAGCAGCACAAGAATGAAAAACTTCCTCTAAAGTGCAAACTGAACAGAACACACTAAAACAGTTCATCAGGTGGGAAAAGTGGTGGTTTAAAGGAGACATATTATGCAAAAATCACTTTTATAAGTCCTTGGAATAGTCTCTTACAATGTTCTAAGTCACGA
>JAOXYM010000008.1:26838909-26857989 GCA_028567055.1 Leptatherina wallacei
TAAGAGGGTTTCTTCCTTAGAAAACATCTCAGGAGGTAGTTGAAGTGAAGGAATGTTTAATCGACCTCCTCGATGGTATATAGATATGTATACACACACACACACACACACACACACACACACACATACATACACACACCTATTTCTACGTACTTATTCATTTTGAAAAATGTGTAATGAATCTTTCTGGATAGTAAAAAGACACACAGCTAAATAGCCATGTTTGGGATTTTATTGATCAGACTTCACAGTTGGAATTTAAGTAGATGACCAGAGGACTAGGGGCTCCACCACCCCCAGTTTGGGAACCACTGACTTCTCCCAGTTTCTGTTTAATCGTCCTTGACAGGATCGCTTTAGAGTCATTTTATTCATACTGTTTGACAAATTAGTTGTTGTCTTTAAATCACTGTTAATTGGTGTAAATACTATTGTACTTACATATGATGATCACAAATTTCCAAATCAGGAAGGCTCAAGATGAGGAAATATATATTTTTAGTATTAATTCAACACTAGAACTGGACCTAAAATCTGAGTCCTGGATCTGATCTTCTATTGGCAGAAATAGTAAACCAAGCCTCCTTCACGGGAGTTCAAAACCCTCAGGGCTCCTCTCTTTAGGTCCGAGGGTGGTTGGAATTATTGAAATGCAAATGCTGAGTATTTTTCCGTCAAATGAATTGCTTATTTCGGAGCCTGAACATGCCCCAAAACTCATGAAATTTTGAACAAAATTCAAGCTCAGTGAAAATGTTTGTATAGTTTCAAAAGTGGGGAGTGGCATATTGACTCAAGAGCGCCTCCTAAAACCAGACCCCGCAACTACTTTAACCTACATGCACAAGTGTAGGTTTTTTGTTTGTTTGGTTGTTTGTTTTTGCAATGCCATCTTGTAATTAGTCCTGAACCTCCATTCCTTGGATAAAACAGGAAAGAGGAAAGAGCAGCCTATACCCGACAACACACTAGGGACACAAAGAGTGAGTTGGCTTTCCATTAAAACCTCCAGGCGGCCCAGAAGGAAGCAGCGGTTTTAGAGGAAGACCACCCATTGGATACCACAACATTCCACTTCAGACAAAGTAAAAATTCTCAGAATGAAGATCAAACTTACTCTCCTATTTGCTGGTGATATTTTTATCTCAAGATTGGTAGTGGCGACTTAGTTTTCTGTTGCAAGGATCAATATATCTCATTAAAATTTATTTTGCCCAGTGATCTTTTTTCATTTCAATTAAAACAACCATAAAATTCAGCTATAGTTAAATCTTTTATAAATCTCAGCACACATTCAAAGTACAAACTTTGGTTTAACATTAGTGTTCTCTAGTGTCTTTGTGTGGTCCAGAACCACTGATTAACATTGCGTAACTCATCCATAACCGTTACATTATCGTCTTCGCAAAGAAAAATGGTGCCATAATAAATATGTTATAAGTATTATCAAAGATATATAGTTTGCTGCAAATGCACGTTCAAAATAGCCTCATTATGAAGCCATGGGGAGCTGTCTGAGCTTCTTTCAAAGGACTGTCAAATCTCAGATGTTTAATCGATCACACCACCCACGCTGGCCAATTAGTTTAATCAGACCGCAGAAAAAGAACTGATGTGTGAGTTTGTGCTGCATCCGGACCAAAATTAGTTCTACACAGACATCTCTCATCATCTCACATTTCTTTATGGAGAGAAACAACAAAGCGCAGCATCACACGTTTCAGGTGGATCTTTATAATTTAAGCTTTATTCTAAAAACATGACTGATGATTAAAAACCGCAGCAGTGATGAACTAATCAATACACGTTCAGCCCAGACTGCCACGAGGTGTTATGGGACGAATGCGAGTTGTTTTAGAAACATGCAACAGGGCGCAGTTGGGTAATGAGACAGCAGAGTCCTGCTCCTCTCCTGTCTGTTGCCATGGTAACCTCCACCGTGAAGCTTTTTGTCTCTCACAGCTAATCAAGACAGTGCAGATTAGAGGGGGTAACGTAACTTATCATAATAAGAGAATTATCCAAATATAAAGAAATGAGGAAGTTTAAAATTCACAATCTGTGTTTTATAGTCTTGTGATTTAAACTTATTGGCACTTAAGCAAACATCATGTTTCCATGTTCATGTCTGGGGAGCTTGTGGCTTCGAGGTTAGAAAGACGGCTTGGAACCTGGAGGTAGCTGGTTCACTTAGCTGACCACCGGGGAAAATGTGGGCTGGGCAGTGATAGGTCAATGCTTGCCAGCTCTGTTCTGCCCACATCTCTGGGTGTGTGTTCACTTTGTGCTCGTAATGTGTGAGCAAAGTCTAGGCCAGCTGCAGAAGCAAAACAGCTGATGTGCAGACAATGACGTCCTACAACCAGGTTTTAGTAAATACAGAGCTCACTCAGTAGGGCCGACGCTCATAGATTAGTAGTGATGGAGCAATACTCTGCCTGTATGCGGTGGGTGTTACCCGTTTGCTCAAAAAGTGCTAAATCTGTTGCTAGGTGCTTTATTATGAATAAAAAAGCTGCTAAATGGATTGTAAATGGCGTTAAACCTACTGGGAATGTTGCTAATAGAGCTGAAATGAGTTAGAATGAAGTGTGATGTTCGCTGCAGGGAGCGAGACATTTGTCAGCCGCAATATCAGGATAGCATGAATTAACCTGAGCAAAGTTTACAAAGGATTTAATAAGCAGATTGATCAGTCTGGGTTGGATGGCTCCACATTTACCCCTTAAACAGGCAGATATTTGACAGTGGTGCTCCTGGTCTTTTCCTTTATACAAATCAGACAGCAGGAGAGTTTTATTCTGTCTGAACAGAACAGGAGCAGTGATGCTTATCTAGAGCTCACTGCAGGCAGCTGAGAAATCACATCTCCTCTGGATATCTTAACTATTGCCAATTAAAGCATGACTGGAGGCCATTTTCTCTGCAGGAAATCTGTGTTTCTGTGCTGAGCAAGCTTCCTGTAAATCAGCTTCATTACAGCTCTGACAGTAAAGCTAAGGAGCCCAATCAACACCTGCAGGGCAACAGGACTTCATGTCAGGGCTAGAGATGGAAAACATGGCAACATGAGCGGCACACTTAGAAACTTTCTGTTGTTGTTTTTCATACACAGAATAGGATTATTTTATGTAAATTAGAGTGACTTTCTGCAAACATATTTTTCTTTATAAAAAAAAAGGGTTTAAAGTACTGAATAATAAACTAGGGTTTTTTTTTTTTTTATTATTATTATCAAAATTGCTTAAAGTTTTTCATTTATTTATCTATACTCAAAAAGAATTATTGTGAATAAGACTGGCCCTCATTTATGACTACAGTGAGCAGCACAAATCATAATACAAACACCAAACATGGTAAAGATGATGATCAATAACAGCTGAAAGATGCATGTATGTAAAGCCGTAAAAAAAAAGGTTAAAATTCAGTAACATGCCAGCAAGACGTGAGAAAAATATGTATTATTTTCTATAAACTAAATTAGATTTTTCATTTGACAAGAAAATGTACAAACGAAGCAACTAAATGATTTGCCAACATCCATTTAAAAGGAATAGATTTTTATTGTGACAAGATTGGAGCATAAAAAGTAAAAGCTGATTTTCCAGCTTCGGGAACTCAAGTATTTGATCTAATCAAGTTTGGTTTAGAAAGACAGCCAAAAATGAGGGTCTCTTTCCAATAAGGGCTTTAGAGATGTAGTGATGGTTTATCACGTCTCACAGCCAGAGAAGGCTGTCCCGTTTTTTCATAAAGGATGCTGTGATGGGTGTTATAGGCACCCCCAACTAATAAACCTGAGTGCCGAATGATAAACAATCCGAGGGCTTGACAGAGGAAGCAGAGGCGTGAATATGAATTACATCACTTTAATCAAGAACTTAGAAAAAAACATCTTTAAAATTGTCTTTGGAGAAAACTACTAATTTCTGCATAAAATACACGTTTTTATCTTAACTTTTTTGACTTGCAGTCTAATTTTTGGCATTGGCAGAGAAGTCTTTCATGGGTGCACAATCCACATATTCAACTCTGCTGCTCATCCCACAAATGCATTTTTCTTTATAAATGTGGCTCCATTTAGAGGGGAAATAATAATTTTTTCCAAAAGTGTAAGATTCATTGCCAAGAAGCATCGTTACAGCAAGGAAATAACCTATAAACACAGATTTCTTTACTTTGTGTACCAAGTTTTAGCTTTATGTACTCAGTATATGAGTTAAAACAATGTGTGTTTTCAATACTCTCTAAGATTAACCAAACATCTACTCACACTCCACTAAGCTATGCTGCACTTTAAAGTCTTATTTCTCATCCACAAAACACTGGTTCAAAGCATTGGAATATACATTAGGAAGGTTTGGTGGTTTATATTGTGGCTGAACATTTTAGTTTTATTTATTCTTTAATTTAAAAAAAAAAGCACCATTAAATCTGTCAACTTTTACCCCAGTGGAATACCACCAGTACTGTTATAAACACAATAAATCTCATTGGTCAGATGATTTCATCCCTTTACAAGTTCTTGAAAATAATTAGAGGATTTATGAACTAATATCAGCCTTGAGGCAAGGCAAGCTTATTCGTATAGCACATTAAATGTACAAGACCATTTAAAGTGCTTTACATAAAACATTAAAAGCATTACAGCGGGATGCAGAGGAAGCATTAAAAAGATACATTATAAACAAATTTTAAAAAGAAATTAAAGGAATTAAATAAATAGAAATAATCAAAAGTTGTTCTGATAAAAGGGGGCAAATAGAAAACAGCATGATTTAAAGCAGCTCAGAGTTTCAGAAGACCTGCAGGTTTTTGGGAGTTTTTTTTTCAAGACAAAAATTTTCAGACTAATCAGTCTAATTCTGTCTAATTATAGAGCACTAGCTCACAAGAGGTCATCTCAAAGCAGGTTATAGAGAAAATAAACAACTTCTGCAATTATATACGGTTCAAATAACGTTAGTCAAGTTATAATGCAGTTCAGTACGGTGGCTGAGAAAGGCAAAACTAATTTATATTTTCAAAAAACACATTAACAAATAACTACATTTCCATTACAGTTATTCGCAAAATAAAAGCGATACTTCAAAAATTTCAACAAAGTTGCGATTTGCAGGTGTTTCCATTGAACGGTGTTTAGCACACTTTGAAGAGGATGGAGATACAAAATATTTTGCGTTTTGGAGAAGCTGTTACGGTTGCCACTGTCCTGGTCTGAAGACGAAAGCAGCGGCTGGTAGTTCAGAGGCAAAGTCTTTTTGTACGGGAGCAGACACGAATAAGGGAAGAAGTATGGATTCAGAATATCAGAATGACCGGGGATAAGTTTAATGAGCTGTGTGATGCCATTGAACCTCTTGTGGCTTCAGACATTTCATACCCTCAGGAGGCAGTTCCTCCCCAGAAGCGAGCGGCTATTTCTCTTTAAAGACTGGCAACTTGCTCCAAGTACACGTCCAGTGGCGTGTAAATACGAGAAAAAGTGTTTCCATTACACTTACTTCTATACGGACACATCTGAAAAACCACCTCATGAGAGCGTAAAAAGTTTTTAGCGATATTTGACGAGGTTTTTCGAAATTGAGGTGCTTCCAGTACCGATTTTTATAGCAATATTTAGGTTTTGTTCAATTCTGTGGGTAATGGAAAACGCAGCAGCTATGAAATGCTTTCTTCGTGCACCCCTCCTAAGTTATTTACAAACAACCACTTGGAACAAGGGCGTACGGAGGTGCCAAAGTGCCCTTAAATGTAAATGTATTTTGCACTTTTCAGCCACCGTAGTTCAGAGAAACAGCTGCTTAGCTAAGGAAACTAACAGATCACATTGAATCTTGAGTCCGATTCAGTCCCATTTCTTAAGCATGCATGTGGCGGTCAGCCACAAAGAGCAGGAAGAGACCTCCAGCAGAACCAGATGCACCGAGGGCGGCCATTCGACCAGTTGACAGGCCAGAGGACAGGGTAGAGATCTGCATTAAAGATAATAAATATGATGCAGTTGCTGCTACAGTGGCGGTGGGTTGAATGCTTTGATAGCACCATTTTGTTTGGAGTTTAAAAGAGTAAATATGAAACAAATAATCACATACGACCTGAAAACTATTCATCCAAACAGCAGATCATCAAATGAACTCTTCTCCACATTGCTGGTCATCTCCCATGTGAAAAAATTAACCGTGCGCATATGACCTCTTTCCCTTCCCTGTGCAGAACCGCTGAACAAATTCACACAGCAAATAAGACCCATCACACCCCTGAGCAGGAGAAGTCATTAACGCAAAGCTCGAATTAAGCCACCGCAAGGCTGAGCGATCAGCAGGAGAGGCACAAGCTTAAAGACCGAGCAGTAAAAATCATTTCATTTATACAACTCTTTCCACACAGATTTAACTGGTTACACAACAAGTTAGAGCAAACATTACTTTTTTATTTAACTCGTTATTGGCTGAAGATGTGTAAAAATATACTATTCTGGTTCCTGCCTTATTCTTGTGATACAATAATATTCATGTATTCATTTACCATTGAACTATATGTACAGCAAATATAGACCTTAGGTAGGTGAACGATCATAAGTAAAGTTATATTCTAGGCAAAACATGCAGCTTTAATTCCTTATAACTCTGATGAGTGAATGTGTTTAGGTTTTGGACAGTTGGGCAAAAGTACATCCAGCAAACAAAAGAATATTTCTCTTACAGATTTATTGAAATAATTTTTGCATCTAAAAACATGAATAGAGATAAAAATCTTTTGACAGGAAATATTTGTGGCAACATGCAGGTGTATGCTGAGGCTGGAAATGAGGTTTCTATGCTGCAAAAAATGTCAGTGTCAACTGAAAGTGTATTAAATGCCTGCATCTGATTGGCTTAGGTGGAGTAGACGTATTATGAGATAACATGCCATCACCAGCAGTTAAACTAGGTTTGCTTGAGTTCCTTATAAGTTCTTATGTCTTTGAGAAACTCAGGAAGGTAGAGCTGCCTTTCAAGGTTAAATATTACAAAAATATTGAGTGAGTGGATGTAGCCGTCTGAGGCAAACTCACTCATTCTGGATATAAAGGACTCTCTGCAGCATAATACAGCCGGCCCTTGCAGGCTGTAAATGCACTTTGATTCTGTCTGTCAGTCACAAAGAAAATGTCAAGTCCCTGATCGCGGAGCGGCTCGCCACATGGCATTCTTGCCCTTTATCCTTTTGTACTTATTCACGTTGGGGTCATTTGTTTGAGGATAGCCAAAAGTCCATGAGGTTGGGCGAAGATGGACATAGAATATGTAACACTGCTGACTTTATCTACCAGTGAAAGTAATGGTTTTTGTCATGGAAACATTGCCTTTTGTTGCATAAGAGCCAGGCTTTATTCACTAAAAATAGGCATAAATGTTTTGGTATGGATGGATGGAC
Organism: Leptatherina wallacei; assembly: GCA_028567055.1. Classification (NCBI taxonomy): domain Eukaryota; kingdom Metazoa; phylum Chordata; class Actinopteri; order Atheriniformes; family Atherinidae; genus Leptatherina; species Leptatherina wallacei. Next base: position 26,846,329 of record JAOXYM010000008.1, read on the forward strand.
GGAGGTCGAAGGAATACGTGAAGGTCAAACTGCCAGCATAATTCAGTAGGTAACAATACACCGTATCCATGCATGCTGCTTAAGCTGTAATTTCTACTTCATGATGCAAACGTAGAAGGTTCTAAACTGGTGTGTTCCCAGTCCCTATAAGCCTGCAGCCTACACAAATTAAAGCTTCCTGTCATTGATCAGTGATTTTTCCAGCCTTGGTGGAACAGCACAGTTACTTTTAGTTCTACTGCCATGAAAATCCAAACACAACAATGTTATATTGGCCTTGCCTTCAACTATAGGTGCACACTGCCCTTTACTCAAGTGGACCATACCTCCGGAGCAACATCATGGAGTTACAACTGCCTGCCAGGGGCAATATTCCCCAAAATGATCCCTGACCAAGAAGAAGAGGAAAAAAAACAGGAGGAAGAAGAAGATTCAGCTCATAATTTTGCCGTAAGTAAGTAAGTAAGTAAGCGAGTGAACAATGGAACAGCACCAAGTACATGCAGTGTTGAGGTTTCTGTTTTTACTTACAAGAAGCTCTAGTACGAGCAACAGGAGAGGCAGTGACCACTCAGCATGTTGCACTACAACACGTCCCACCTCTGAAGTAAATCTTCATCCTCTTAATGTTATTTATGTAGATTTGTTCTGACGTGTCCTTATAGAACTCAACATTGCCAAATGTACACATTGTTAAATTGATTATCATTAAAATCAAGAAGACATTTTCATTGGCTCCAATTTATTTTTAAGTTATAATTATCTTAACTACCCATTGTATTTAAAACCATTTCTAATTCCATTTAGGTCATCATACAACTTGAGGCACTGAGCACCAAGCTTGATCAGATCTGTCACCTCGGAACATATCTTTAGGATGACTGTACATACCTATTTACAAAGTGCCTGCTCCTGTTTTTGATATTGCTGTATTTCATAACATTTTTGCTGTAACCTGAATTATAATTGTTTGGTAATGTTTGGTAATGCTCCTGTTATTATTCAAGTGGGTATCTATGCATGGTTATCCTGTATTCATTGTTATTTACTTCATCTGTACTGGGGAGACTGGTTTGCAGGGGGGCGAGTAAACTTGGAGAACATTTTGTCAGTTGGTGGGAATGGTCTGAAATGTGATTGGATTTTTTAGTATTTTTGTTATTTGTATAATTGTTTGTTTGTGTTGAGGAACCCCTCAAAAACCCATCTCAAGGGGTTATCCCTCTTATACATTACTAAACATCCCCGGATGGAACAACACCAGCGTTCTAGGGTTCCAGACGACCAGAGTTCACTTCTTTGATCCATACCAGAGAACAAATGAGCGTTCTCACTACTCCAAATAAACTGTACTATCTGTGAAAGTGGACCGGGGTTTGTTCAAAGTGGACTAAACAGCCCCAGCGTGAATGCACCCTTAGGGAGCCACTCTCCACCCCACAACCAGAAGTTCAAAAGTACACTAAATATGAGTAAAAACTATCACAGCAGCAATTAAATGTGATGATGCACTTCTGTTGGGACTTATATAAAAAAGGATAACTGCTTAAAAAGGTGCAGTGTCCTTGAGGGCCACTGTTCTGCAGGTTTTAGATGCTTCCCTGCTCCAACAAACCAAACTCAAATTAAATGGATCCAACAGCTTGTTGCCCAGTTCTGCATAATGGCCCTTTAATTAGAGTCAGATGTGTTGAAGCAGGGAAAAAACCTAAAACCTGCAGGATCGTGGTCCTCGAGGATCGGAGCTTGAGATCTCTAAATGAAGGAAAATGCAATATCATGGCAGAGGGGCCTATAGGGCAACCTGCAATGAAACAAGCAATTCTCATTTCCATTAAAATCTACCCAAATTAAATCATGTAACATAACTTTGCATCAACATAACTTTAAATTCTTTGAGCAAGTCAATAATATATTGCAAGAGTTAGTCCAGAATATAGTGTGAGGCTCTCTTTTAATTTTTCATCTGAAGTTGGATCACTCATTCAAACATGGAAAATTCTAGTTCAAAGTATATTTTCTGCAAATCCAGCAGAACATTTGCAGTAATCTGTCTTGCTAACCAGCAGAAGCTACTCTAGTTTTAGAATATTTTTATGCCGTATTGAGTTCTCTTGCTTGCTGCAGGAACGGTGAACCCTAGCCAGCCAGAACCATTTGAACAATGCTGACACAAAAGTATGGGAAAGTGTGCGGAGGCCGCCTTACTCTTCATCAGCAACAAATCTGCTACATTCGGCGTTCGGCACAGTCAGCCTCACCGGGACAAAATGCCATAACTGATATACTTGAATGAACTGTCTTGTAAATTGATCATCCAGCAAAATGTCTCAGAAAAAACGTAAATGTAAAAGAATTTATTATTCAAAAATATCTAGATAATTTGCTTATTAAACTCTCCTGTTACTGCTGAACAGGGGAAAAGCTTTGATTCTGGTTTTCTCCCAGCAAATGAATTAAGATTCAGAGCTTCACGACAGAAGCTGAGCTGCCAATCACCAGCTCAACAGACTGCCTTGTCAGTGAGGGGCAGCTTGACGGGAGCTATTGAAGCAGGTGAGACACACGGCTGATGGGAACAGTGGCTGAAGGTGCCGTCACTGCAGCTCCACCTTCCATGACTCAGCCGCCATTCTCTTTCAGACTTCAAGCGTGGATGAGCTGACAGGTGGCGCCAGCAAACACAGCAGATCAATCATTAATAATCTGAGTTGGTGCCATTTGTTTTCCACTAGTGAGGAAGTAAGGATCCACATGCAGGATGAATACAGATAAAATCTATAATGTGGGGTTTAATAAGGATTGAGTCACATACAGGTTATCAGGCATTTTCAGAGAGTGAACAATTAAAAAACTGTAAGGTTGTAGGGCTCATGCCAAGAGCAAAGCAGGAGGAAGTATTCAAAATAAGCAGAAAAGACAAGCAACAAATGGATACAAGGCTTCAACACTTAAGTATAAAGATAAACTGACCAATAAACAGAGAAAAGTAGGAGTTATGTTTGGATTGCCTACTCCGTCATTCACTCAATCAGAATATAGTTCTCATTAAATAAAGGAAAATGGTTTGTAAATGGTGAGGCAGTATGGACACGACTTAAAATGAGCACTTGTATTTAGCTCTGTGCCACATATGCTGAACAAACACATGCTAGCAGCTGCGTGCCAAATCTATATGAAAACAAACAACTTTCTCCACAGAACTGCTAGAACCATGTCAGCAATAATCATCACAAAATTTCCTGCAATGTACCTGCAAAAAGCAATAAAATTTAACTAAATTAAAATGAAAAATACTTGAAAAAGAATTGATAATTGTCAATCAAATTGCTCTGGAGGGTGATTGTTGTCATCTTTTATGTCTTGCATCTACTTGAAGAAGCCTCTGACTGAACATACTCATTACACTGCATCAAGAACATGTTTACAACTTAAAAAAAACTGCAAACAACTTCGGTTTCAGAACATATTCCACTTGTATTCCATATTCCAAAATATTGCAGCAGACTTCCACAGATTTCCATGCATGCCAAGTGTGCCAAAGCTAGAAAATGATCTAACATTATCCACCACAAGTGAAACTAAAGGTCAAAGCTTGTCCAACATTAAAAGGGCTTGACATATTTATGTTGTGTTGCTATCAGGCATAAAGCAACTTAGCACAAACATCACGGGTAGACAAAGGTATATTTTGATTTAACCAACCCCCATGCACTGCAAACATTGTGTACAAAGTAAATCCATTTGCTACTTAACCAGAGGTAACAATGGAGGGTAAGCATCGTTACCATCGTTACCACGCTTCTACATCTGCACCTGTTAACACGGTATACAGAAAACTCTGTATCTACATAATCTGTAATGTAGGTAAAGAGCCTATCTACTAAACATAGACTTTCTGCTGTAATTTCTGTTTTTGGGAGTTCCCCCCAAAAAAATACTTAATTAATCCAAGAGAGAAATATTTTGAATCTGATTCTGGCTTGTACATGTTCGCCTGGATTTTAATTGACCTGAAGCTCAAAAATAAAGTGTGTTTGTCTGTTTCTCCATCATCCCCTCTCCTTCCACCTCGGCAAGGTTCCAGGGATTTGACCAAGCAGAAGACACTTGAGCCAGACCTCCTATTTCTCAGAATACGTCTACTTTATAACACTACATTAACCAGTAAACCCTTAACCCTAGATCATTTTCATCTTTTTTACAGATGTAGCTTCTTTCACCTTTTTTAGTAATTGAAAAAAATAGACAATATAAAAAAAAAAAGACATTAAATACTGCAAAACCTCAAACTATTCATATGAAATCGGCTTAATCTTTTTTCCCTTTATATCAAATTGAAAGGAGGTCACCTGAGGCAGTCACAACATAGACAGAGAGCGCATCTGAGCTCGACTAAAAATAGTTTTCCCTGTGGACGTCACCATTTTATCACCACACCAGACCAATGTGTTCTTTTTCTATTCCGTCCTCCTTTGCCAGAATATGATTACACAGTGCATCTCGAAAGGAGACCGTGCAGACAGGAAATGACAGAGCTAATGAATTTAGAGCAAGCACACCTTAAATAAGGAAATATCAGGAGGAAGGTCAGAGCCAGCTGGTGAGCTGTGTGCAGCCACCTCCACCTCCAAACAGACCATCCACAAGCTAAATGAGATTATGCAACAGATTGTAGCATCCTGTTATCTGGTGCTTTAGCTTAGATCCTGCAGAGGTGTTGATAAGGGAGGTTAGCTCTGCACAGCTGAGAGCTTCCCTGGAAACCGGTGAATCCTGGTGATCAGCAATTACATCAAAACAAAGCTCAGGGGAGATTAGATACGATCCGTTTTTAGCCACCATAAATATAAAAGTGTTTTCTAGGAGCAGCTTTCATGTTTTCTGTGATTGCAGTTTATCAGAATTACTCATTTTAAAAAGTTAAATTAGTGTTGATTTCGGAAAAACTTGAATAAATAAAAACCTGCGCATATTTTAAAAAATATATATAGACATAAAAAATAGTTCTACGGCTTAAAAACCTCTTAAAGTCCAGTATAGTCATGAGGTTCATTTCAATGCGTGTACATCATGGTTTGAATTACGGAGGGGGGAGCTCAGCTCCCCTGAAAAGCAGAGGAGCTACCCTAAAGACATTTAGCTGATACTCTACAGGGGGGGGCCCTAAAAAGAATCTGCTTTCAGGTTACTGTTCATTTTTCCATCAGGTTCCTGATGTTTCTGAAAAATAAGGATGCACCGATACCACATTTTTCCAAACACAGTACAAGTTCTACATTTGAGTACTTGCGGAGTACGGATATCAGTACTTATAAACAGAGTTGTCAAGTAGTGAAGTACAAATACTTTGTTACCTTAAGTCGAAATTTGGGGTATTCATACTTTACTGGAGTAATTATTTTTCAGATGACTTTTTACTTCTACTTCTTGCATTTTTATGCAATTATCTGTACTTTCTACTCCTTACATTTTTAAAATGTACTCGTTACTCCCATTTCATTTCGACTCACTTTCATTCCGGCTTGTTATCATTAAAGCAAAAATACACAAAAAAATCGTGTCATCAGGATAGAGTGAAGGTGATTGTGGTTGGATGAGCAGTTTACTGTTCTAACACCCTATTGGTTGCACAATCCTGGCCCAGACTGGCACACCTGAGGAGCAAAATAATTCCCGAGTGGCCTGACTAGCTTTCTTGTTGTGGTTGCACTATGAACAGAACAGGAGCGAAGCACATTGAGGTGTAACAGCTGGGAGTCAGAGGAACGTTGTGGCCATTGCATCACTGTATTACACAAATAACACCACAGTCCAGCAAGGACATAGCAGACATATGTAGCCTGGTACAAAGATGTCTGTAGCAGAGACTCAAGAACAGGTAGCCTCTAGCATCCCATATTTTTCAGTTTCAACATTTTAATATTAATGTTAGGACAAAAGCTTAACGTGGCGCTGCCTAAGCTTTTGTCCTTAATGTCATTTTTTCCAATATTACTTTTACTTTTATACTTTAAGTAGTTTTGAAGCCAGTACTTTTACACTTTTGATTGAGTAAAAAGCTTGAGTTGATACTTCAACTTCTACAGAAGCATTTTTAAACCCTGGTATCTATACTTCTACTTGAGTAATGAATGTGAATACTTTTGACACCTCTGCTTATAAATCCCATTAGAGGTAACTGGTAAGCAGTGTGGACCAGAACGTCAGATGCAACAACTGAGTGGTTAATTGTGCGATAAATCAAATGGGTCACCCTGCAGCCTTCCTCTAAATGGAAAATGATCAGAATCTTCAAAAATAAGGAGGATAAATTGATTTTTGATTCATTTGGTTCAATGTTTTGACAACACTTGCACACCCAAACCATGCATCTCTGGCCCAGATAATGCCAAATTCAGATTTTTAAATCAGAATAATGGTTATTTATCTGATTGTTTCAGCTGCATACAGCAGTAGCAGAATGTTTTTGGCTGTAACCATCCGTGCACTGATATATATGAGCATGCACGTGACCTGTGAAGTTGCGGTACCTGCACGAAAAACAGTCTTTCCCTGAAAGCCCAAGGCAAGTCAAAGCGAGGACATCAGCCATATTTTGCCCATGCTACTGAACATAGTAACACCAAATTACTCCATGAAATGTCAAAATCTTTTTGGGGGGGAATTTATTCAACGTTAATTGCTTTAAAGCATCTGTAATTTCCCTTACAAACTAAAAATTGTACACAACACCATAATAATAATATGGTCTGTATACTTCTCCCTATAAATTGCATCAATCAAAAAGAATGGATCATCACCTATCACCTGTCTGAGAGATGTCCATCTGTTTTTCCAGTGCAGTATAAGAGATAAAATGCTTTTTAAATGCAACTATATGCCTTCAAGGACCTCTAGAATAACTTAACATGCTTGCGCAGTTATATATTTGGTTGTTTAGTAAGAATTTTGACAGCTTACCGTTGACGCAGATCTCATACGATGAACACAGTTCGTTCTCAAACAGGCAACCTGTTGGCAAAGAAGCACAGAAAACCAAAAACAAGTTGGCATTTAATGAGATTAAGCAGATGCAGATATATTAATCTGGAGGATGCAGAAGCGGTCTGAGCAGAAACCGAGAACTGGTTCTAAATTTGATCTTTTTGTCTTCTTCTGTAATTCTAGTAGACAAACACATTTCTACTGCACGAGCACCGGTGATGTCATCCTTTTCTCCAGGTAGTCATATTTTACAACATAATGTGTAGATTATAAAGACTTTAACAGAAAGTTCTATATACTGAAGGAACATTGCGATGTTCATGTTGTTTTTCTTATTCTTAATTCTCATCTTTGCTAAAACATAATCAAATAAAACCCTAATTTCTGCACATAGAAATACTGTAAGTTTTATGTGACTGATTCATGTGCTTTTTAATATGAGCTTCTGCCTCCAGGTAATGCTGGTGACGACTGAGGGGAAGTGGCTTACTAAGACGTCAGCTCTTGTGTTTTTGGCTGTCTGTATCGCTACATTTGTCAGCCGTGGGAAGTAAATGCTTGCAGTTATCCTGAGTTAACTCTGGAGTGAGGGAGAACAGGATGATGCATTAAACCAGCTCCTTCAGTGCTCCTCGGGGAGTGGAGCAGGGGCAGCCATATTTTTATTCTATTCCACTTACAGGAGATCTGGCAGCATGCGGTATACTGTTACGCTCAATGTCTCTCTGCCTCGCTCAAACAGAGTTCTAAAAATTGCTCCCAACCTGATGTAGTTTTTAGAAAAAGCTCTGACGCACAATGTTCTCATCTGTCTCACAAGGATTTAGTGTCATTGTTTATCTCGGGTCCGGAAGGAGCAAGCGCTGTGCTCAACAGAGCAAGCAGAGCATCAGTTTTAGTTTTTTTTTATCAGCATTCTCTGAAGCTATAATAGCAATAATAAAACTAATGCTTTATCACAAAACATAAAGTTTTAATATTTGTTATAAACCTTCTATTTTCATAAATTATCATTTTAAAATGTTCATTTTGTTTGTTATCAGCATCGGTGTAAACTAACCAAAACACCCAAACACATTAGGGAAGCATAGGCAAGCAAACACAATAAAAGGGATGCTGTAACCATGGTAACACTTGCTCATCTCTGAGTATCTCTCTGCATCATCGGGATCAACAAGGTGGTAAGGACTACCTCCCCTCATCGCACCACATTTATGGAGGGTAAGCTGCACACGTTCACACCTGTCAGCTTACCACAAAAACTGCTTTAGGACTCCCAGCAAGTCGACCAGAATAATTCAAGAGCACCTCAGACTCGGCAGCAAGGCTGCTCGCAGCTGCCGGGTTCCTCCAGATGATAACTTATCTGGTTTAACTCTGCAAAGTGCCTTATACACCTGCAGCCTTCATGCTGGAAATAATACTGTAATGCTGTGTTTTATTTGAATTTTATTTAAATAAAAACGATACAGAAAAAAATATAATTGTATTATTTTCAATCAAATTTACACTGAGGCTTAAGGTTATGTAGGCAGGTTTTCTAAAATGCTGCAGAACTTACTGTAAATCTGTCCTTTCTATTTAATTAGACAATTAAGAGACTAGTTTAAAAGTAATGATTGTCACTGTTCTCATAGATTAATGTTTTGTGTTAAGTAATAAGTAATGTGGAATGGTTGAATCTGGAGAACACAATAAAATTTAAAAAAAAAGGAAATAAAGATATTATATAGCATGTAAGTAAAACGGTTTGGAAAATTCTACAACCAATAAATTAATTGGTGTTAGGTGAGGGTGTCAGGATTAGACATAAAAGATCCATCCACCAAAGATTTAGTCTTTACAAAAGAAGGATATCTTAAAAAAGAAAAATCAATAAGGTCCAAAAACCAATGTCCCAGGTAAATCATTGAACTGAAGTTGGACTAAAAAATAATGTAAAGATTCACAATTACACATTTACTGTTAAATAAGTCCACATTGGCCTTTAAGAACAACTAGTAGAGCCAGTCAAAAACCAAAGTAAAAGCCAAAATAATGATGGTTCCAGTTTGGAACAGTGCTCCAGTCCCACTGATGATGGGTTTGAATTTGTCTGTTCCAGTACAGTCCAGAAAACATTGGTAAAAAAAAAAAAATGGGGGGCTGTTTTTTTTTATATTGAAACTCTCCATGTGTTTACATCAGTTTTGTGTGTCTTTACTGCCTGCCTACCTGTGTACATCCTTCTGTCTGGTCATAAACTTTAATCTGGGTTTCATCTTTCAAGAAAAAACTACCAAAACCTTCTCACATGGAAAGCCAACATACTTATCATAGCAGAAAGGATTCATGTTTACTATTTTGTGCCAATCATATTAAAATAAGGAGCATAACATTTACATAAATTACCCCAAAATACAAAGGCTGGACAGTTTTAAAGCTTGCCTTAGTGTCCTCATTTCTTTGTGCCCAATTTGTCCCTAATGAAGACATATCACAGGGAAGTCATTTGCTATGAGCTTGCAACATCTTTTCTGGATGCTCATTATTTTTCTGTTTTCATTTAAGGAAAAGAGGGCTCACCAGTGGCTGTTTGTTTACATCTCTGTGGAAAAACAGACAGTAATCACTGCAGCTTCCAGCAGAAGAAGCCTTGTTATAAACCGAGACGTGTAAAACAGAAATGCTGTTTACAAAAAGTCAGAGTTTCATTACGGCGGCTTTGAGGCGCTCATGTAGAGTTTGGACCAATTCCTGCAAAACAGCATGTAAGTAAAAATATATGAGCAGGAAATGGAAAACAAAGAGGCTTACCCACTAAAAGGGAATTATAATGTTGCAACCAAAATGCTGTAAGCCCACTTTGCCAAAAAGCACTACCTCTAACTCCTATTACAATATTTTGGAGCACAGAAAATGTGATATAAACACAGTCTAAATATACACTAAACCCTAAAAACCGGTTCTACTAGCAGATTAACACTTTTTTTTTCACTGAATGTCATATGTTTGAAATAGTCTTGCTGGTCTGGTGGTAATTAAAACCAAGTGTTATCCCATTATTCCATGCATATCCCATTTCATTTAATCACTTCTTTAATTTACCGAGCCAAGTCATTTCATACTTTTAACCAACAAAACTGAGTGCATTATGAAAAAGGTGAACTGCAGCTGCTACTGCTATAAATAATTCATAAGATTAAAACTTCTGTGAAACTAAAAACATGTTGTGAAGAGAACCAAAAGGAGAAAAATCATATAAATATTTCTTTTTATAAAATCACTTCAAGCACAGAGCAGTCCGCACTTAGTTAAGGTTGAAGATGTGGACAGTGACTGTGCATGCTGCTCATGGACTTTTTCCTGCCGCCTTGAGGTTTTGCTCACTGGTTTCATCTCTTCTCTGCAGCAGAGTGTGAAATAGGTAGCAGTATTGCACTCCGGACCGATGCCAAGCTGGCGACATGAGAGGAACACAATTTCAATCAGCTTCATCCTGCGAGGGGGGAGCGGCGTCCAGACTGTGGCCTTTAATGCCTCCTGGCAGGGTCATTACAAGCTGTTCTCACTGACAAACAAGAACTACATTTCCCACAATGCCATCAATCTGCTCGCATCAAACACCTGCTGTTCCCGAGGATGAAGGCCAACGATTAGACTAAAAGTCGTTACCTTGAAAAATTTTAACTAATGGTTAAATAAGACAAACAATTTTAGGAATGAATGACTTGACATGGTTGAAAAAGACTAATTCAGTAGGACCTAGAAATGTTGTTTTGTTTATGTGGAATAACCATGTTAAAAGGCTGTTTAGTTACTACTCAGCTTTCCCAAAAATAAAAGAAAACCTCCTGTGTTCTGCCAGCAGTGTAAAACTGGGTTAAACATTTCTCTGTAATGAATATTTATCAAATGCAACCTCAGATAAATAAGGAGCAATGCAAATTTCTTCAAAGCTGAACAAAAGTCCCCATTTACCATTTTTAAAGCAAATTAACCAACTTTAACTCTATCGGTAAATCTAATCTAAGTTTATCAACTGAGGGTAAACCTTCCCAAATCAGACGAAAAGCTGGTCAGATTTATTTAAGCTCAAGTAGCAGGTGTGTTCAGCTACATCACCTCTCAGTCCTGCTCTTCCAGGAGGAACTCCACATCCCAACTCCATCAAGCAGCTGCAGGATGAGCTGGAAGAAGCCTGATTCATGAGGGTTCAACAACCAACATGACCAAAATAATCTGCCGCTAGCATCCACAGAAAACCTCAAGAAGTTTAGTTGGCCTTATTTTTAGTAGACATAACTACTCTATATATGTTAAAATAACATTTAGCTTTTACATCCCCTTAAACAATATGATTTATTATAATCATATTGCAAAATTTTACAAAAGATACAAGTCTGATCTTATCAAACGAAACTTTCTTTTAAAAAAATAATATATGTACGACCGATGACATTACGTTCAGAAACCTTTAGACCGTCAGCAAAACATGTGAACCTGAGACGATCTAAGAGGCCGAGTGGAAGTCCTACAGTAAGGCAAGTTTATTTGTAGAACACCTTTCATGTACATGACACTTCAAAGTGCTTTACAAACAAACATTAGAAACATCACGAAAGAAAGAAAGAAAGAAAGAAAGAAAGAAAGAAAGAAAGAAAGAAAGAAAGAAAGAAAGAAAGAAAGAAAGAA